>MDKF010249277.1:0-11467 GCA_026770625.1 Nicotiana glauca
CTATACGAGGGGCACGGCGATCCTATGGCACATCTGCGAGGGTTTTGCAGCAAGATGAGAGGAGCAGGTGGTAAATATGAGCTGCTGGTAGCTTACTTTGGCCAAAATCTAAGTGGGTTCGCACTAGAATGGTACACAAGACAAGATCCGAGCAGGTGGTACACCTGGGACGATCTAGCACAAGCATTCACAGGTCACTGTCAGTACAACCTTGAGATCGCCCCTGACCATCTCACATTGTTGAAGCTTGAGAAGAAGCCCGGAGAGAGCTTCCGAGAATTTGGGTTCCGGTGGAGAGAACAGGCCGCCAGAGTCGATCCTCCGATGAGAGAGGGGGAAATGGTAGACTACTTTTTGCAGACTCTAGAGCCAACTTACTTTGGTCACCTGGTGACGTCGGTTGGCAAATCTTTCAACGAGGTGGTAAAAATGGACGGTATGATTGAAGAGGGACTTAAGTCCAATAAGATCCTGAACTATTCGGCAATTAAAGTAACCACTCAGGTCATTCAGAGCGGCACGGGAGGTGCGCTCGGGAAGAAGAAAAGAGAAGAGGTCGCAACAATAGAGGCAGGTAATTGGTCCAGATCAAGAGGTCCTTCCCCCCACTACCAATCCAGACCCCCTCACCCAAATTACCCACACACTCCAAATTACCCTCCACAGCCCTACTACCCACCACAAGAACCACACTTCTCCGTCCATCAAGCCCAGACATACACCCAGCCTCCGGCTCGCCCGCAATGGCGCGCGCCAGCTCCACAACACACATACCCACCTCCACAACACACATACCCACTTCCACAAAACACATATCCGCCACCAAGGGCCTACAGGAACCCTCTAGGGCCAAGTTTTTGGGGGAATCATGCTCTCAGAAATGAAAGGGTGCAGAGATAGAGAACATTCACTGAGTTGGGAGAAACCTATACTGCTTTGTTCCACAAACTAAGGCAGTTAGGCTTGTTGAGCCCTGTTGAGCCCAGATTGCCAAATCCCCTTCCCAAGAATATGGACCACTCGGTAAGCTGTGAATATTGCTTGGGGGCTCCCGGACATGATACCGAGAAGTGTTGGAGGTTGAAACATGCAGTGCAAGATCTTATTGACACTAATAAGATTGAGGTTCAGACACCAGAGGCACCTAACATCAATCAGAACCTATTGCCAGCGCACCACGAAACCCACATGATCGAGCTTGTGCACGAAGGAGGGGAGCTAAAGAAACCCTCACAGGCGGTGATGATGATTCGTGCTAGTCCAAAAGAAAAGTCGACCGGTGGGGAAGCGGAGGTACAGTTGGAGAAGGTGGATGTCAAGCCAGTGGTGTTAATGGGGAAGAGTTCGTCTGTTGTTGCAAAGAATTCAAAGCCGGGTAAAGTAACGGTGCGAGGGGTACCAAGCAAGCGAGCATGCATAGGGCCAGTTGTTATCAGGCCAGTAATGCAGATGCCGATAATCAACGAGCAAGCCGTGCCCTGGAGCTACAATAAAGCGATGGTAATGTACGAGGGGAAGGAGGTTGTGGAAGAAATATGTGAAGCCCAGGGGTTAACTCGTTCGGGGAGGTGTTTTGCTCCCTTAGAGTTAAGAAGGTCCAACCCGGTGGTGATAAAGAAACCCGTGACAGAGGAAGAGGCGGAGGAGTTTTTGAAGAAAATGAAGGCCCAAGACTACTCCATTGTGGAGCAGTTAAGAAAGACTCCGGCACATATTTTGTTGCTATCCTTGTTGATCCATTCCAGTGACCATTGCCAGGCTCTGATGAAAATACTGAACGAGGCTCATGTTCCGGATAAAATCTCTGTAAATCACTTGGAAAGGATAGCGCACAAAATCTTCGAGGTAAGCCGAGTGACATTTTCTGATGATGAATTGCCGGCAGAGGGTACAGAACACAACAAAGCCCTATACTTGACCGTGAAATGCGAAGACTCAGTGGTCACCCGATTATTGATCGATAATGGGTCGAGCGCCAACATCTGTACTTTGACTACTCTGAACAAGCTGAAGGTTGGTCATGACCGAATTCACAGGAACAACGTCTGCGTCCGAGGTTTTGATGGGGGTGGTACTGACACGGTGGGTGATATCATACTGGAATTGACTATTGGTCCAGTGGAATTCACCATGGAATTCCAAGTGGTAGACGTGGCAGTATCATACAATCTTCTATTGGGGCGACCCTGGATTCATGCCGCCAAAGCAGTGCCTTCCACATTGCACCAGATGGTGAAATTTGAGTGGGACAGGCAAGAGATAGTGGTGCACGGGGATGATGGTACAGGCACTGTGGGTGATGCCATTGTACCATTCATAGAAACCGACGATGACAAAGGTCCCTGGGTTTACCAGATTTTTGATGCAGTCTCAGTTGACAAAATTTCTGAAGGCGAGAACCTTCCACTGCCCAGAATCGCAGCGGCCACCTTCATGATAGCCTCGGAAATGTTAAACAGCGGGTTTGTACCAGGAAAAGGCTTGGGGGTTGATCTGCAGGGTATTGTCCAGCCAGTTTCTTTGCCCAAGAATCTGGACACTTTTGGGCTGGGATTCAAGCCTACCGCAGCAGACGTAAGACGTGCTCGAAAATTGAAGAAGAGAGTTTGGGTTCTTCCCAAGCCAGTTCCACGTCTCTCCAGATCCTTTGTCAAAGCAGGTATCAGAAGGTTGTCAGTCCCCAAAGTTCTCGAACCACTGATTGGGTCAGATGGGGATTTGAATCAGAGTTTTGAAAGGTTGTTCGCCGACGTCAACGTGATAGAAGCTGGAGAAGGTTCCAGTAGGGCAGATATACAGTTTGTGGGGCCTAGGGCCAATATCAACAATTGGACAGCTACTCCTCTTCCTACCCGGAGGGAGTCTTGGTAGTAGGCTTTGATTTTTTTTCCTTGTTTTCTGGATTATTCCAGGGTGTAATCCAATTTTTGTTTTATTTTGTATTCGGCAAAAGTGTGAAACTCTGTTATCCCGCATTTTAATAAAGTGAAAGTTTTCTCTCCTTATTTTGTTTTAATTTTATTTTTCTTCTTTTCGCTTTCTGAACAGTTCTCTTTATACTGGTTCTAATGACATGGCATGCACAACGGATCTTCAACCTAGTCTAAAAAATCAATCTGATTCTGAATTAATTGTAGAAGAGGTCGATTATGATGATGAATCGGAATACGATGAGGATGAAGCCTTTGAAGAGATAAACAGTGAATTAAGCCAGTTCGAAGAGAAACTCAAGCCCAATTTGAATGACACTGAAGCTGTCAATTTAGGGGATGCAGACAATGTCAGGGAAACCAAAATCAGCATCCACATTGAGCCGAACATCAGGGAGGAACTAATCAAAGCACTCATTGAATTCAAAGATGTTTTTGCATGGTCGTATGATGACATGCCGGGCTTAAGCACCGATCTAGTGGTTCACAAATTGCCCACTGACTCGGCATGCCCTCCCGTCAAGCAGAAATTGAGAAAGTTCAAGACAGACATGAGTGTGAAGATTAAAGAAGAAGTAACCAAGCAGCTGCATGCAAAGGTTATTCGAGTCACTCGATATCCTGATTGGTTGGCCAATGTGGTGCCAGTACCGAAGAAAGATGGGAAGATCAAGGTATATGTCGATTACCGCAATCTGAACAGGGCAAACGCAAAGGATAACTTTTCATTACCCAACATCCATATTCTGATCAATAATTGTGCCGGACGTGAGATTGGGTCTTTTGTGGATTGCTATGCTGGGTATCATCAGATCCTGATGGATGAAAAAGATGCGGAAAAGACAGATTTCATTACGCCGTGGGGGACTTATTGCTATCGGGTAATGCAGTTCGGGTTGAAGAACACTGGGGCAACGTACATGAGAGCAATGACTACTGTGTTTCATGACATGATACACAAAGAGATCGAGGTGTACGTAGATGATGTGATCATAAAATCCAAGCATCAGGAAGACCACGTAGCAGATCTAAGGAAGTTTTTCCAAAGACTTCGAAGGTACGACATTAAGCTCAACCCGGCCAAATGTGCATTTGGTGTTCCATCTGGAAAGCTGTTGGGATTCATCGTCATTCAGCGAGGCATTGAGTTAGACCCATCAAAGATCAAATCCATCCAAGAACTGCCACCGCCGAAGAACAAAACAGACGTAATGAGTCTGTTGGGAAGATTGAATTATATCAGCAGGTTCATCGCTCAACTCACAGCAACTTGTGAGCCTATATTTCGGCTACTGAAGAAAGATGTTGCGGTAGAATGGATGGCAGAATGTCAGGAAGCATTTGACCAAATCAAGGGGTATCTATCAAATCCACCTGTATTGGTTCCACCCGAGCCAGGAAGACCGTTTTATTCTTTATCTGACGGTCTTGGAGAATTCATTTGGTTATGTACTGGGGCAACACGACATTACAGGAAGAAAAGAGCAAGCCATCTATTATCTCAGCAAGAAGTTTATAGTATATGAGGTTATGTACACTCAACTTGAGAAGACATGTTGCGCCCTAACTTGGGTAGCACAAAAGCTGAAACATTATCTGTCATCATATACTACTTATCTCATTTCGTGCTTGGACCCACTGAAGTATATTTTCTAGAAGCCTATGCCCACAGGAAGGTTAGCAAAATGGCAGATATTACTCACGGAATTTGACATCGTCTATGTGACTAGGACGGCCATGAAGGCCCAAGCATTGGCTGATCACTTAGCTGAGAATCCTATTGATGAAGAATACGATCCTTTAAGGACGTATTTTCCTGATGAAGAAGTGTTGCATATAGATGAGTTGGTATCGACCGAGCAACCAGGATGGAAGCTTTTCTTTGATGGAGCCGCAAACACGAAAGGAGTTGGAATAGGAGCGGTACTCATTTCTGAAACAGGATATCATTATCCTGTTACAGCTCAGCTACGTTTCTATTGTACCAACAACATGGCTGAGTATGAGGCATGCATCTTGGGCTTACGGTTAGCTGCAGACATGGATGTCCAATATGTCTTGGTCTTGGGAGACTCAGACCTCCTGGTACATCAGATTCAGGGTGAATGGGAAACACGGGATTTGAAGCTTATACCATATCGACAATGTTTGCATCTGAGCAAGCGATTTCGATTAGTGGAGTTCAGGCACATCCCAAGAATTCACAATGAGGTTGCCAATGCTTTGGCCACTTTAGCATCGATGTTACACCATCCGGACAAGATTCATGTTGACCCGTTGCATATTCAGGTTCGTGATCAGCATGCTTATTTCAACATGATAGAGGAAGAAATAGATGGCAAGCCATGGTTTTATGATGTCAAGGAATACCTCAGGATGGAGATATACCCGGAGCAGGCCACCAGAGATCAAAAGAGAGCCATTCTGCGATTGGCAAATGGATTTTTCCTCAGTGGAGGAGTGTTGTACAAAAGAACCCCAGATTTGGGTTTGCTGAGATGTATCTTGTCAAGCCACGACAATGATGACAGAGGTACATGCCGGAGTTTGTGGGCCACATATGAGCAGATATGTATTGGCAAAGAAGATTCTTCGAGAAGGGTATTATTGGCTCACTATGGAGCGTGATTGTATCAGTTTCGTGTGGAAATGCCATCAGTGTCAGATACACGGAGATCTGATTCATTCTCTGCCGACAGAATTGCATACAATGTCAGCACCATGGCCATTTGTTGCATGGGGGATGGATGTCATTGGACCGATTGAGCCGGCAGCTTCCAACGGTCACAGGTTCATTTTGGTAACTATCGACTATTTCACTAAGTGGGTTAAGGCTAAGATGTACAAGTAGGTAACCAAGAAGGCGGTGGTGGATTTTGTTCATTCCCATATCATCTGTAAATTTGGGATCCCAAAGGTGATCATCACGGACAATGGTGCTAATCTTAATAGTAGTTTGATGAAAGAAGTCTGTCAACAGTTCAAGATTACACACTGCAATTCCACCCCATATCGGCCCAAGGAGAATGGAGCGGTTGAGGCAGCCAACAAAAACATAAAAAAGATATTGAGGAAGATGGTAGAAGGGTCTAGGCAATGGCATGAAAAGTTTCCATTTGCATTGTTGGGTTATTGCACTACTATTTGTACTTTAGTAGGTGCAACTCCTTATTCGTTGGTATACGGAACTGAAGCAGTGATACCAGCAGAGGTTGAAATTCCGTTCCTCCGGATCGTTGCTGAGGCTGGGATTGATGATGATGAATGGGTCAAAACACGATTGGAGCAGTTGAGCTTGATTGATGAAAAGAGATTGGCAGCAGTATGTCATGACCAACTGTATCAAAAGCGGATGGCAAGAGCGTATAACAAGAAGGTGCGTCCCAGGAAATTTGAAGTGGGACAGCAGGTGCTGAAATGAATTCTGCCACATCAGGCCGAATCAAAGGGAAAGTTCGCCCCAAATTGGCAAGGACCATTCATTGTGACCAGAGTGTTATCCAATGGCGCCTTGTGTCTGACATATGTTGAGGGAAGATGTATCGACATGGCTATCAATTCTGATGCAGTCAAGAGATATTATGCATGATTTCCTTGATTGTAATTGATTGTTGTTTGTTTGTTTGTACTTGGCATTTATCGGAGAATGAAATGATGGAGGCAATTCTTTCTCCTATCCAAACACTTTAACCTTTGCTTCCCCCTTTGAGCCTTATGTATTCTTTCATACCCCTCTCTTGGAATCATTAATGAAAATGGAAAATGCAAAAAGAGAAGAAAAGAAAGGAAAGAAAGAAAAGAAAGAGAAAAATAATAACAAAAAAACAAAAAGGAAAGTCACAAGAAAAAATAAAGGAATCGAGTGAACTACGTTCGACCTGATTCCTCAAAGAGGATACATAGGGGCCTCACGGCTCGGTCATAGTGTAACAAGAATCAAAATCCCCCAAGCAAGAAAACTGGGGCAAAAGTTATGTTAGTAATTTTGGAAAAGGTTTGATTCCAAGAGTTGTAATGTTTACCCATCAAAAATTATTTTGAATTTTTTGACATTCTTTTCTTTTAGCCCCACACAAAAACCCATTTTGATGTCCAAAAAGACCTCCCGATCAGTATCCGAGAGGTGCCAAGTTAGGCAAATGAAAGCCGAGAATAACACACCGATCCCTACTGAATGAGGATCGTAAGCTGAAGGAATTGATAGCCAAAGGAATCCCCAGTAGAGAGAATCTTAGCAGTAACACTCCAATCCCCAGCTGAGAAAGAAAAATAAAACGAGAGAGTCTTATCGGTGAAAACCTTCACAGGCACCATAAGGCGACGAACGCTGAGAGAAACAAAATGAGAGAGTATTATGGTGAAAACCTTCACAGGCACCATAAGGCGACGGGAGTTTGAGAGAAATGAAAGAGTCTTATTAGTGAAAACCCCTCGAAGGGCACTATGAGGCGGCAAGATAAGATTGGCGGAAAGGATCCGCATTTGGCAAAGAGTTGGGTGCGTGTTTATCCCCAGCAAAAATGAGGCTATCAGAAAGATCGGTTGATACAAATAGACTGGGTTGATTAATCTGGAATGCACGACATGATCGTTGGGATCGGTTATACCAGACAAATAAGTTCTTTTCCTTTTTCTCCTCCCCAACATTTGTTCAGAAAGACTTTTGCTTTTATATCTTTTTGAAGTCATCACTTTTCATTTCTTTGTCTAAAGACTTTTTCTCCAGCAGTTTGTTTTTTTTAGAAGGATTTGTCAGAGCTTACTACCAATTGCCAAAATGGTGCAAAGCGAAATATGAATAGGCCAGAGATAAGGCAATAAAACGAAAAGACGTTTGTTGCAAAGACCAAATGATGGATTGGTCTATGATTTTAGGGAAAGTATGGAGAAAAGAAGAAAAACAACAGTTGAGAGATTTGTGAATAAGGATTCTCGAGAAGAGGGAGCCTACCCGGCAGATTATCGACCGAGACGGTCGGACAACACACAGCAGGGAAGGGAGAAAGAAAAAAACCATCCCCCAGCAGGAATATCATCCAACAACATTCCCCAACAAGTTTTGGGAACACCGAGCAAGGAAAAGAGAAAGGGAACAACCATCCCCTGCAGGAGTGGCACGACCACTCACCACGCTTTAAACTAACAAATTTTTCTTTGATTTGAAACAGGGAGAGGAAATGTTATTAATGGCGGAAAGACAGGCCACAAAGAAGATTATCAAACTGGGGCAGAAAATTTTCTCTCATTTTGAAAATTTGCTTGAAATCAGGTACCCACTTGGGAAAGAAAGGAGACAACTCAAAGTTTTAAGGGAATTGGTCTTTGAACCCATGAATCCCCAGCAGTTATCAGAAAGAACCCATGAATCCCCAGCAGTTAACTAGGCTTAAAGAAGGAAGATAATTCCCCAACGATTGGTCCCTAGCATGTTTCAGGGAAATAAAACACCAGTTGTTCAAGTTCAGCTATTAGGCGCCCACCTGGAGAACAAGGGAATACATTTCAAGATATCAGGCGCCCACCTGGAGAACAAGGGAATACATTTCAAGTTCAGCTATCAGGCGCCCACCTGGAGAACAAGGGAATACATTTTAAGTTCAGCTATTAGGAGCCCACCTGGAGAACAAAGGAATACATTTCAGCTATCAGGCTCCCACCTGGAGAACAAGGGAATACATTTCAAGCTATCAGGCGCCCACCTGGAGAACAAGGGAATACATTTCAAGCTATCAGGCGCCCACCTGGAGAACAAGGGAATACATTTCAAGCTATCAGGCGCCCACCTGAAGAACAAGGGAATATAATTCAAGTTTAGCAATCAGGCGCCCACCTGGAGAACAAGGGAATATATTTCAAGCAATCAGGCGCCCACCTGGAGAACAAGGGAATATAATTCAAGTTTAGCAATCAGGCGCCCACCTGGAGAACAAGGGAATACATTTCAGCTATCAGGCGCCCACATGGAGAACAAGGGAATACATTTCAATTTCAAGCTATCAGGCGCCCACCTGGAGAACAAGGGAATATATTTCAAGCTATCAGGCGCCCACCTGGAGAACAAGGAAATACATTTCAAGTTTAGCTATCAAGCGCCCACCTAGAGAACAAGGGAATACATTTCAGCTATTAGGCGCCCACCTGGAGAACAAGGGAATACATTTCAAGTTCAGCTATTAGGCGCCCACCTGGAGAACAAGGGAATACATTTCAAGCTATCAGGCGCCCATCTGGAGAACAAGGGAATACATTTCAAATTCAGCTATCAGGCGCCCACCTGGAGAACAAGGGAATACATTTCAAGCTATCAGGCGCCCACCTGGAGAACAAGGGAATACATTTCAAGCTATCAGGCGCCCACCTGGAGAACAAGGGAATACATTTCAAGTTATCAGGCGCCCACCTGGTGAACAAGGGAATACATTTCAAGATTTAGCTATCAGGCACCCACTTGGAGAACAAGGGAATACATTTCAGCTATCAGGCGCCCACCTGGAGTACAAGGGAATACATTTCAATTTCAAGCTATCAGGCGCCCACCTGGAGAACAAGGGAATACATTTGAAGCTATCAGGCACCCACCTGGAGAACAAGGGAATACATTCAAGTTCAGCTATCAGGCGCCCACCTGGAGAACAAGGGAATACATTTCAATTTCAAGCTATCAGGCGCCCACCTGGAGAACAAGGGAATACATTTCAAGCTATCAGGCGCCCACCTAGAGAACAAGGGAATACATTTCAAGCTATCAGGCGCCCACCTGGAGAACAAGGGAATATAATTCAAGTTTAGCAATCAGGCGCCCACCTGGAGAACAAGGGAATACAAGTCAAGCTATCAGGCACCCACCTGGAGAACAAGGGAATACAATTCAAGCTACCAGGCGCCCACCTGGAGAACAAGGGAATACATTTCAAGTTTTAGCAATCAGGCGCCCACCTGGAGAACAAGGGAATACATTTCAAGTTTTAGCAATCAGGCGCCCACCTGGAGAACAAGGGAATACATTTTAAGTTCAGCAATCAGGCGCCCACCTAGAAAACAAGGGAATACAGTTCAAGTTTTGGTAGTCAGGCGCCCACCTGGAGAACAAGGGAATACATTCCAGTCTTTACATTTCAAGTGTGGAAGTCAGTAGCCCGCCAGGGGAGCGGAAGGTTACAACAAAAATTCCCAGCATAAATCTAAATTCAGAAATCAAAATGAAGGCAGTGATGGTCAGTTCAAGCTTCGAAGAAAAATAATGCGAATTCCACAAGAAGGAAATAAACTGTCCAAGTTCGGCAATCAAGAGAGGCCGATGAGTCAAGTTAGAAGAAAGAAACATCAGAGAAAGCAAGGCGACAAGAGCAAGCCTGAAGATCTAGATAAGATTTTGTAATTCATAGACTTGTTTAGTCTAGCTTCTTATTTTCTGTTTAACACGGTGTAATAAGGAGGTCGGCAAGCAGTAGCCGCTACAGCAACAGCAGTAGCAACAAAAGCACAGTTCCACGGTAGTCCCAGCTACCAAAACTTCCCGAACTACATTGATCTGATTCCTTTTTAGCCAGGGATATGTAGGAGACCTTTTTTAAGCAAAGGTTCGGTCAAATTTTTTCAAAAAAAAAAGCTTCGCACGGAGTACTCAAACGGGCAAAAAAATCGCTCGCTCACTTTATCTTTGCACGAACACTCTTCGTGTTTTCGGACAAAGAGGGGCAGCTGTAAGCACGTAATTTTTGCCCTATATGAAGATTACTCCCAGAAAATTCAAAATAAAATAATTTTTGTGTTGTTTACAATTGTCGCGGATTTTGTGTTAGTTTTCTCTTATTGTTTGCATTTATCGCTGCACGTTTATTTGTTTCAATTAAGAAAAATACAAATATAAATATCGTCATTTGCATTTAGAATTTAATTCTATAATTAGTGGTAATTAAGTTGTTTTACAAAAATGGAAAATCAAAATAGTTATGTACTTTGCATTTTCTAGCAGTTAATGTCCAAATTGTGTAATTTTCTCTTAATGTGTGTTTAATTTTGTGTGACAATTACTATTAGGAAGTAATTAGTATTTGTAACTTTATTTATGATTTAATTGAGAATTTTAGTTTTTGAATTAAAAAAGAAAAGAAAAGAAAAGAAAAGAAAAGAAAAAAAAGAAGCAAGAGAAAAAGAATTAAAATCGGATTGGGCCAAAATTTAAACCCAAAGCCAGGCCCAAGAAGACCCCAGGTACCCGGTCCGGATGGCCTGATCTCTCAGAGGCCCAAATGACACCGTTTAGGCGCCTTCAATCTGAGCCGTTGATCGAACTGATCAAACGGTCCAGTGCAGCTCCCGTCCAAGCTCAAACGATGCCGTTTTATGTGAGTCAATCTAAGCCGTCCATTCCTATTGATCTAACGGCTCCAAGGCCTCCCCAATACCCGAACCGTTCCATCAAAGACCCACCCGATCTCAGAGACGTCTAAACGATGTGGCTCCTCTTAAATGAAATAATCCAGGCCGTTGATCATGAATGATCCGACGGCCGAGATTGAATCCCCCCCCCCCCC
>MU674760.1:4072-47653 GCA_026770625.1 Nicotiana glauca
ATTTATATTTTTAGACATGATGTTAATCCAGATAGAGGAAACAAGTAAGCACATAATTCTTTCATAGGAAATTTCCACGATTTCTTTTCATTATTACCAAAATGATTTCGAGCCATAGTGAGGCATGTAACAACTTAATTAAGTCCAGGCAACAATACAAGCATGCACAAATCATACCAAGGCGATGGCCCGATCCAATAGAAATAAATGTGCACTTGCCGAGAGTCGATGGCGCGCCTATAGATGCATCTATTAATCTGCCGAGGCGTTTGGCCCGTTCCAAAATAAACACACACAGATAGACAATCAGTCAAGAAATCAACATGGAGCAATTATCCAAGAAAGGCCAATTTTCTTTAATAATTTGAGAAAACGAAGCTTAAGTTTTTTTAGAAATCCATTTATTAGTTTAATGTGAACTATTACCCCGCTTGTGAATCATCCATGCGACGCGGTCAACATAAAATAAACAATCACCCTGCTCACGAATCATCCATGCGACGCAGGTACACGTAAGATACATGCTCAGATAGCCAAATTAGAATTTTATCGGGGAATAATTATCCAAATAAGCCAGTTCTCCGTTTAACAATTCAGGAAATGATGTTTAATCTCTTTCTAAATTCGTTTACTAATCAAAGGTGATTTAAACCATTCAAGTCATCAATGGGTTCATAATTAATCCAAGTATAACATGCTGATGGGTCATAACTACCCGGACAATAGCATAATAGTAGCTATGCACGGACTCTCATCACCTCGTGCATATATAGTCCCCATATATAGGAGCACATAATCAATTATTTCACCTATGGGGTAAATTCCCCCTCACAAGATTAGAAAGGAGACTCACCTCGCTCCGAAGACTCATAACCGGCATATTACATTCTTCTGAAGGCTTGCACCAACGCACAATGCTCCAAAACTAGCCAACGATCATATAAATCTGTTAATATATGCTCAATTATACTTTACAACCCAATTTATAACAATTCCTAACCCCGAACGAAAAGTTGACAAAAATGCCCTCGGGCCCACGTGCCCGGATTCCGAAATTTCTCGAAGGTAAAGTTTACCCATGAACTCACGAACTCAAATATATAATTTTCTCTTAATTCCATACTCAAAATCGTGGTCAAAATCCAAGAACACTAATTTTCTAGGTCTTCCTCTAACCCTCAATTTTCTACCCATTTTCATACTAAAATCCATACATAATTAATGTATTTAACTCAAAATAGGTAGGAATAACTTACCTTAACATTGTTGATGAATATCCTCTCTTGAACCCATCCAAGAATCGCCCAAGCCATGAAAAATGGGTGAAATGAACCCAAATCTCGATTTTTAAACATTCTGCCCAGCCCAGCCCAGGTCCGCCCTTCTTTGCGTTCGCGTCCGCGTTCGCGTTCGCGAAGGCCAGTCACCCAGACCTTGGCGTTCGCGTACAAGGCCTCGCGTTCGCATAGGCCAAAGACCCCAGGCCCACCTTTTCCTTCTACGCGTTCGCGATCCCTCCTCGCGTTCGTGTAGCAGCTCAGCCCGTCCCTCCGCGTTTGCGACTTCCTCTTCACGTTCGCGAAGACCAAAACCTGAAGCCTCCCATTTTCCTCTTCGCGTTCGCGAGACTTGCTTCGCGTTTGCGAAGAATTAAACTAGATACCAGCAACCAGCAACAGTTTTTAACCCAAATTCGATCCGTTAACCACCCGGAATCCACCCGAGGCCCCCGGGACCCCAACCAATCATACCAACCAGTCCCATAACACATTACGGACTAGCTCGAGGCCTCAAATCATAACAAACAATGCTAAAACCATAAATTACACCCCGATTCAAGCTTTATGAACTTTGAACTTTCCAACTTCTATTTTCGATGTTTGAACCTATCAAATCATGTCTGATTGACCTCAAATTTTGCACACAAATTATATTCGACATTACGGATCTACTCCAACTTTCGGTCAAACTTCTCAAAAACCTTCAAATTCTAACTTTAGCCAAATTTCTCCAAAAGAACCTACGGACCTCCGAATTCACTTCCGATCGCGCTCCCAACTCCAGAATCACCATACGAAGCTATTCACAGTCTCGGAATCCCAAACGGACATCGATAACACTAAAATGCACTTCAAACCAAACTTATGAAATTTCTTCCAAAATGCTAACTTCCACAATAGGCGCCAAAATGCTCCAGGGTCATCCAAAATCCGATCCGGGCATACGCCCAAGTCCGAAATTATCATACGAACCTGCTGGAACCTTCAGATCTTGATTCCGAGGTCGTTTGTTCAAAAATCCAATCCTAGTTCATTCTTTCAACCTTAAGCTTCCGAAATGAGAATCCTCTTCCCAAACCAACTCCGAACTTTCCGAAATTCAATTCCGACCACGCGTACTAGTCATAACACCTGAAATGAAGTTGTTCATGGCCTCAGACTGCTGGACGACGCACTAGGACTCGAAAAGACCGGTCGGGTTGTTACATTTTATCTATGTTGGACAATAAATAATTATCCCAATAATAATGTTGATTCCACCCGAGTCAAAATTCCTTCTGAATCCAAACAAAAATAATATTTTATCTCATTATTATTTTGCCATTATTATAAATCAGAACGAAACATTATCTCATAGCGAAATATTTCCAAAAGAATATATATTTATGAATGAACTACTTTATGATCTATATCACAAGCTACGAATAGGAAGTGATTGAAGATTTTACAAATGATGATGAATAAGAAACAAATGAAGCTAGAAAAATAGGAAATAAAGAAGTTTTAAAACCCATTAATTATAATGTATTTTTCTTCAACATTTGAGTTACGTCAAAAGTTATTCAATGATTATATGATTTATTAAATTTAATTATATATGGTTTTATTACTGGGTACATACATTAAAATAAGATGATAATTATCCTTCTGTTAAAACGTATGATCAAATATGCTCAAATAAATTAAATCTTACTTTAATCTAATTGATATTTTTTTAATAATATTCGTGTATCGCTCGGATACTAATAATTATTATTAACACCAAAAGTGTATATTCATCTTTCATGACTTTCATTCCCTATTTGAACCGATGAGGATGATAGTGTTTTGTCTAGCACTGCTAGCGATTTATATTGTGTTTTACACCTTTGCATAATATTTGTGTTACTACTTTTTCATTTATTTATCGTCTCTCACGTTGTTGATTATTTTTTGGATTTTGTTGTCACAGATCTATTGTATCTTAGCTGAGAGTCTTCTGGAAATGACCTCTCTATTCCCTCTAAGATAGGTGTAAGATTTGCGTACATTCTACCTTCCCCACACCCCACTGATGGAATTTATTGGGTTATTATTGTTAGACCATTGTAAAGATCGGACATGAAATTAGAAAGAAGGAGACATTTAGAAAGAATAGAAAAGGAAATAGGGTTAATGAATTAGGAAAGGGGCGGAGATTACTAAAGGTAGCTGAAATATTAATTGGACGGTTGAGATTAAAAAAGGGATCTGGGTTAATCCAAGGGCTGAGATTAAGTCCAGTCCAACTAAATAGTTAGTTGGGGCAACCCAACAATTCAGTTTTTGGCTGGTTAATTTATTCTTACATTGGAGTTCAAGCTTGAGAGACGTGTACTATCAAAGCTACTGTATTTTTTTCTAGTGATTGTAATAAGAATTCTCCATTGAAATCAATAAGATCATTTTGGGTTTGATTTGAATTCTCTTCTTAGTATATTACAACTTGGTATCAGAGCCCAATCCTGGCCCAATGACGATTACAGAAATTAGAGCGAAAAGTACAGAAGAATCAATTAAGAAATCGGATATACAGTTCCAGAATTACATGGAGTCTAATGATGCTAAAATAGAGGACCTAGCTAAGAAACTGGATCTTCTAATGGAGAAATTGGTTCCCAACCAAGACGAGATTCTGGGGAGTGCACCAGGTCTTCAATTGGATTCTTCTAGAAGCAGGATCCACAGAAATGATCAGTTCGAGCAAGGTCGAGGTCAAAGGAGTAACCACCATAGCAAGTTCGAGTTTCCCTTCTTTGATGGAGTTGACCCCTGTTCGTGGTTGAAAAAGGAGGAGAGATACTTCCACTATAATAGAATCGCTGACCCTGACGAGAAGCTGGAAATTGATGTCCTGTACTTAACAGGTAAAGCAGAGGCATGGTTTTTCTCATATCATGTTAGCAAGGGCGTAATAAAATGGCATGAGTTTACTGATGAAATTTGCAAAAGATTTGAAAGAGCTAGTAACAGTAAATTTAATTTAATTAGAGAATTTAAAAAAAAATAGAACAGAAGGGAACAGTAGAGGAATATTTGGAGAAGTTTGAAGACTTGAAAGCATGGGTTTTGATAAGAAACCCTACCATCCCAGAAGATTTTTCCTTGAATTTTTTGTAGAAGTCTCAAGGAAGAAATAAGACACACAATTAAGATGCTTAATCCTTATACCTTAAGTCAAGTTGTGGATGAGGGTCGACATCAAGAGAGACTAATCCAAGCTCAGATTAGAATGGAGAAAATCCAGTGGGGAAAGGGTACTAGTACAAGGCCTAATCAGAGTAATGGAGTAATGATTAGGGGAACTAATTCTTCAGGGGGAGGCCTGAGTAACAAGCTCTTTGAGTTGAGAAGAGCCCAAGGTTTATGTTATAAATGTGGTGAGAAGTACCATGTGGGACACCAGTGTAAACCTAAACAGTTGAATGCTATATCTGCTTTAGTGAATCCAACTGAAGAAGAACAGAATGAAGAAGTAGACATGGAAGTCAGGGAATTGGAAGAAATACAAGAAGAGGAAATAATGGATGAAGCTATTAGCCTAAGAAGGTGTTTGGCTAAGCTTATAAGTTGGTCAAACTGGCTTATAAGCACTTTTTAACTTATCTACGTGTTTGGTAAAATTAAAAGTGCTTATAAGCCAAAAATAAGTCAAAAGTCATAAGTTGGTCTCCCTCAACTTATCAAATTTCAGCTTATAAGCACTTTAGGTTTGACCAAAATATTTACTATTCTATTCCTAAAATACTTCTTTTTAAAACAAAACTCTTCGTATACCCAGTTATTCAGCTGCTTATTATTAATTTCAGCACTTTTATCCAAATGCGTAACTGCTTATTTTTTAAATCAGCTTCAGCACTTAAAGTGATTTTCAGCACCTAATGCTTATCAGCTACTCTAAATCAACTAAGCCAAACGGGCTCTAAATGCATTGTCAGGCACTGAAGTTCCAAATACCATCAAGTTAAGGGGAGAAGCAAAGAAGAATATCACTATCTTGCTAGATTCAGGGAGTACTCATAGCTTTCTAGATCTAGAGACTGCTAGAAAGATAGGATGCCAGATCCTTGAGGCAGTTCCTATGAGAGTGACTGTGGCAAATGGGAATCACATCACTAGCTTACATTATTGCCCTATTCAAATGGAGGATACAGGGAGTGGAATTTGAGGATGTTGTGAGACTTGTCAGACTAGGGAGAAATGATATGATATTGTGGGGTGATTGGATGAAAGGGCATAACCCTGTACTCTTAGACTTCATTGAGTATAAGGTTCAGGTGACATACAAGGGTAAAAGAGTGGAGCTTAAAGGCATTTACAGTCAAGGGAATTGAAAAGCATGACAGCAATGGGGGTGAAACAACTATTGAAGAAAGGGCAGGCCATCTGGGCACATCTCTTAACAATTTCAGCCCAGGAATTGCCAAGATCAGAGGAATTACATGCAGGAATTTCTAAAGTTCTGACAGACTTCAAGGATGTATTTGCTGAACCCAAATCTCTGCCACCAAAAAAAAGGTCATGATCACCACATTCTCCTGAAAAGCAATGCAAATCTAGTGAGCTTGAGGCCATACAGGTATAACTACTTTTAAAAGAATGAAATTGAAAAACATGTCAAGGAAATGCTAACTAGTGGTATAATACAACCCAGTCATTCTCCCTTTTCTTCCCCAGTATTATTGGTCAAAAAGAAAGATAGTAGCTGGAGATTTTGTATAGACTATAGGGAACTTAATAAGTTGATAGTGAAGGATAAGTTTCCAATTCCATTGGTAGATGACTTAATAAATGAATTAAGTGGTTCTTGTATCTACACTAAAATTGATCTTAGGGCTGGGTATCATCAAATTAGAATGGGTGAGGAAGACATATATAAAATTGCTTTTAGAACACACTTGGGCATTATGAGTTTAGAGTCATGCCTTTTGGTTTAACTTATGCCCCTGCCACCTTTCAAAGTCTCATGAATCATATTTTTCAGCCATTTCTCAGAAAGTTCGTGCTAGTTTTCTTTGATGACATTCTAGTCTATTGCCCAAACAATCATGTTCACAGAATTCATCTTAGAAAGGTCCTGGAGATATTGAGAAAAGAGCAACTTTATGCTAAGCTGTCTAAATGCTCGTTTGAGCAGAACAAGGTGGAGTATTTGGGGCACATTATTTCAGGAGAGGGTGTGGCTACTGGCCCTTCCAAAATTGAGGCTATGGTTAATTGTCCTAGGCCAAAGACTATCAAACATCTAAGGGGTTTCTTAGGACTTACAGGCTATTATAGGAGATTTGCCAAGTCCTATGGAATTATCCGTAGGCCTCTGACCAATCTCCTCAAGAAGAACTCTTTCCAATGGTCAGAAGAAGTAGAGTTGGCTTTCTAGCAGCTCAAGACAGCCATTTCATCAGCCCAGTGTTAGCCCTAGCTGATTTCACCAAATCATTTATTGTGGAAACGGATGCTTGTTCCACTGGAATGGGAGCAGTACTATTACAGGAGGGCGGACCATTGGCATATTTCAGCAAGGCCTTATCTCAGAACAACAGGGGGCTATCCACCTATGAGAAGGAATATTTGGTTGTACTTACAGCAGTAGACAGATGGAGGCATTATCAAATGGGGGGACACTTTATAATCAGGACAGATCATCAAAGCCTCAAATACTTATTGGAGCAAAAGATTACTACTTCTCTTCAGCAGAAAGGCCTTACCAAATTACTAGGCCTAGATTATGAAGTCCAGTACAAGAAGGGTGCTGAGAATAGAGTTGTTGATGCCCTATCAAGCAGAGAAGAGGAAGAACCTATATTGTATTCCATTACTACTGTTGAACCTACTTGGATGCAAGAGGTAGCTCAGAGCTATGATCATGACCCTGTAGCTCAACAACTGCTGTTGGAGCTAATTGCAGACCCCTCAGGCAAACCTGATTATACTCTTCAACAGGGCATTATCAGGTATGACCAAAAGGTGTGGATAGGAAGAGGAGCTGGTATGAGACTAAAAATATTTGAAGCCCTTCATCAATCTCCTCTTGGAGGGCACTCTGGACAATTGGGAACTTACAGAAAGATAAGGATGAGCTTTTATTGGCCTAATATGAAGTTTGAGATCTTTAAATGGGTGGCTGAATGTGATACATGTCAGAGGATAAAAAATGAAAATGTCCATTCACCAAGACTACTACAACCCCTCCCAATTCCAGAAATGCGTTGGCAGGATATCTCCATGGATTTCATAGAGGGATTACCTTCTTCTGAACATAAGGATGTGGTATTGGTACTCATTGACAGACTGACCAAATATGGCCATTTCCTAGCGTTGAAACATCTTTATTCAGCTAAGGATGTAGCTGAACTATTCCTACAGGAGATCTATAGGTTGCATGGGCTTCCTAAATCAATTGTGACTGACAGGGATACAGTATTTACCAGTAAATTTTGGCAGCAGTTGTTCAGGTCATTTGGGTCTAAACTTAATATGACTACAACTTACCACCCTAAATCAGATGGTCAAACTGAACGACTCAATAGATGATTGGAGACTTACTTAAGGTTGATGGTTTTTGCATGTCCTAAGAAATGGTGTAAATGGCTGCCCTTGGCAGAATGGTGGTATAATACTAACTACCATAGCTCACTCAAGTCTACCCCTTTTCAAGCATTATACGGGTTTCCACCTCCACAGATTCCTCTGGGATCACTACCCCATACTACATAATCTGTGGATGCGTACTTAGCCCAAAGACAACAAATACTAGGAGTACTCAAGGAAAACTTAATTCAAGCCCAAGCTAGAATGAAGTTCTATGCAGATAGAAACAGGTCAAACAGAACCTTAGAGGTGGGAGATTTAGTCTATTTGAAATTACAGCCTTACAGACAGTCATCAGTAGCAGTGAGAAAGAATTTAAAGCTAAGTGCTAAGTACTATGGACCTTACAAAGTGATACAAAAGATTGGATCAGTGGCTTACCGTTTGGAGATGCCTTCGAGTTCACAGATCCACCCTGTCTTTCATGTATCTCAGTTGAAGAAGAGAGTGGGGCCTTCTATCACACCTCTGCAGCAACCTCTTATTTGTGACGACAATGGTCGTGTCCTAGTTTAACCAGTGGTTATTTTGGACCGCAAGATTGTTAAAGTCAACAATGTCGCTCAGGTGAAAGTACTGATACAATGGGCTAATTTGGGACCTGAAGAAGCAATATGGGAGGATTGGGGTTTTATCAAGGGTCAATTCCCTGACTTTATTGCTCAATCTTGACCTTGAGGATAAGGTCTGTGTTGGTCGGGGAGGTATTGTAAAGATCGGAGATGAAATTAGAAAGAAGGAGACATTTAGAAAGAACAAAAAAGGAAATAGGGTTAATGAATTAGGAAAAGGGCGGAGATTACTAAAGGTAGCTGAAATATTAATTGGACGGTGGAGATTAAAAAAGGGATCTGGGTTAATCCAAGGGCTGAGATTGAGTCTAGTCCAACTAAATAGTTAGTTGGTCCAGCCCAACAATTCAGTTTTTGGCTGGTTAATTCATTCTTACATTGGAGCTCAAATTTGAGGGACGTGTACTATCAAAGCTACTGTATTTTCTTCTAATGATTGTAATAAGAATTCTCCATTGAAATCAATAAGATCATTTTGGGTTTGATTTCAATTCTCTTCTTAGTATATTACAACCATGATCGTGATTTTGGTGAAGTTGGTAAAGTAAATTGAAATCTTACAGACATATTTAACGATGCTTGATAAACTTCATCAGAAAGTGCCGTAGATGAGTTATCCATTTTTCTTTTTAATTATTTTCTCCTTTTATTCTTTTTTCATCATTTTCTCTTTTGGCATGAGATATCACTTAAAATTCGTTTAATTAAACACAAACATTAACTAAACATTTTAGGAATATATATATATATACCCTCATTATTTTTGATAGCAATGCCAATCTTTTTTAATTAAGCTTAATCTTCAACTTTTCAAAAAAATCACAAGTCATTTTTTCTTTATTTGGCAATATTATCCGAACAACAAAGATCTTCCTAACGAAGCAACAGCATTGACACGTGTCATCGTTGGACTCCTCGCTTACCCCGTAAGCTACACGCAATCGTTCTCTTCGTTCCTTAAAGAATTGGGTCACATATTTTTTCGTCGAATTCAAAAGAGAGAGATAATCACGAAAATCATGGGTGGCGGAGGAGCGTTCAGAGCAGCGGCGAAAGTAGCCGGAGTCACAGTCGCGAACAGCGGCTTCCGCTCTGTAACGGCGGAGCATCCAGTTTATACAGCCGCACGTAACGTCGTCCGTCCGGTGTCGGTGTCCTCGATAACATCATCCTCGGAAGATGTCAAGTCCGGCGTGGTTCATGGTGGCTCAGTCGATGTGTCTCTGGTGCCAAAGATGTGGGAGTTTGATGACTGGGAGATGGCCGGCGGCGAGGAGGACATGATCGTGAAGTCTGGTGAGCCGCTGCCAAGAGTCGTATTCGGTGGAGCGCCTTCTCTCCAGGAAGCTACAGAGGCTACTTCTGATCTCAAAGACGCTCTCGAAAAGTACGCTTTAATTATCTAACTTCTCCTTCACGAGAATTTTTTTACTTTTACTGTACTAAATTTAGTTGCTATTGGTTTTCTTTCTAACACAATTGGGATGCTTTATGATAAATGTTCAATTGCAAAGTATGAGTGAATACTCCGTTGACTGGTTAGATTGAGAACACTCTTTGCTATTTAAACCTTTTGTTCAATCTGTTTTTACTCGGTAGAATAAAACGGGACATGTTGTCCATGCTGCTTCACTTCTGTGTAGCATGGAATTATCCCAATACGAAGTAAAATTTGAAAGGAGGCACCTTTTAGTCTGTGGAACTGACTGCAAATAAGCTCTGCAGGGTTGTTTTTACTATTCATATTGACACGCGATAGTAAAAGGAGGGAAGTTGAGTAAGGCATTTATGCTCCTTGCCGAGGGACTGTGCACACCCGGGATTAGTCGGGTCTCTTAGAGACTCGGACACTCGGTGCAAGTTAAAAAAAAAAAAGGGTTAAAAACGTACCCAAACCAGGTGTTTAGACCAAAATCTTACTGTTCTACCGAGGCTACTTCATAAATTAAGGTAATAATGTGTCTAATTAACTATGATTTAGTGATAAGATTGTAGGTTAAAACATGTATTCATTTTGAGTAGTGTAAATATCCAGAGGGGGATGCATTGTGTTACCAGCTTCATGTGAAACCATTACTTTTGTCGTTGAGCACGTGTAATAATTCACTAAAATTGAATTAAATAGTGTATATGAACCCATAATTTTGACAATACAATGCGCTCAATACTAAAAACCTTAAACATTGAATATATAGAGCCTAAATTTTGAATCCGCCTCTATAAACATCAGGTGCGGCAAGTTTTTACCGAAAAAAGAAAGGGCCTTTTCAACTTATTTCGTGTCATGAGCTGCACATTCTCATAAGTACTATAGTTGTGTGTCACTTTGCGAGAGTTCAGATGCTCTCGTTTCTGTGACTGTGTTAGTGAAGTGACATACCTTAGTATTGGACCTGTAAAGGATGACCGGAAAGGAGAAAGAAAAAGAACTTCATGCTGAATTCTTCCTTGTATGGAATATAAAAATGAAAATAGCTTGTCAATTAGGCTCTCGCGCTGCTGATGATTTTGGTACCATTAATCTTTTCATCTGCTGATAATTTTGGTACCATTAATCTTTTCATACTACCATTAACCCTGAACCTTTGGCCACATCCAAAGATTTATGGCCTGGGATTTAATATTGTACTTGGTTGTGATATTGACTTCTCAATGTCACTCAGCCGTTATATTTGCGCAATAGATATTTTTCTGATCCGATAGTTGTTGTGATCAACTACTAACATAGTGGTAATTCGAAATGCTTCTTATATTTACAGGGTATATTTGTCCCAACCTGCTAGTGATTATGGAGGTTCTTGTATTTCCGGCTCAAGCTTATTGCCCTTCTCAAAAGCCTGTGTTGTCAGTGAGACTGTAGTTACTCCGTCCGCGCCGAAACATGCTATACAGGCATTTAGGTTTCTAAGTGAAACTCCTGCAGCTCAGGTTTTCTGCTTTGTCATTTATGTTTACAAATTTTTTGAGTTTTCCTATCCTATCTACCACTATATGTTCCTGACAGGGACACTTGATATAGCAATTATTTCTTTTAATTTTTTAGTAGGATGAGGAATGAATATGACTGTTCAATTTGACCAAATATGAAGATCTGGTCAACATAAATTGAATCAAATATTAGTTAAAATACAAAATTAAACTGTATAAACAGTCCCTACTTGTACCCATGAAATCTCTTTGAACAGAGGATGTTTTCTTGGAGGTGTGAATGACTAGAGAATTTATAACTGTTCATCCTTGCCAGTGTGCAGTAGGATGGAGCTTATTTGACTTTTCTTTTGACACTACTCGTTAGATGTTGACATCTGTACAAGAGCTCTATCTCAGTAGAGTGGAATATTGATCTGTGAGATGCTATCTTTAAATTTCAAAGGAGCAGCAGGTTGGTTAGCATAACTATAATTTGACTCTTAGAATGGCAATGACGTACAAGATAACGTCCCCTGCCCCTGCAGTTCACCTGCTAGGGATTTCATCAGTGTATTTATTTTATTTTCTGAAAATTCATTTACTGTAATTTTCCATGATATTCAATTTTGCGGGTTTGAAAATGGCTGGTGTTGTTAGGTTTCTTAATGCAAATTTTATCACGAGGCGTGAACATGAAGCGACCGAGACGGGTTAGGTGCTATAGAATTAGAAGTAGAATCTGCTCGAGTCTCTTTTATTTTTTTAGTGTTCATATTGGCATCCAAGTGCACACATATAACAACTTTGTGAAGCTCTTAGGAGTGTCCGGAGGTCACGAGTACTCCATGTTTGCTAATGTTAATTTCATTTTTCTCGCTTCCCAGAGTGTTGTTGCTTCAATTGCCTGTGACCCATGCGTGTGGGCTGCAGTACTGCAGAATCCAGCCCTTCAAGAATTCCTCGAGTCACAGAAAACCAGTGAGAAATGAATCTCCTTGATTTTCTTCAAAATGCTCATCATGGTCCAAGCTTCTTACTATATTCCCATTATTGCAGGTGCATCCTTCCCTGACTCGGATCAAAAGATGGATGAGTCCGTTGCTGATACTGATTCCTTTTCTCAGTCATCTCCAAGGAGTGCATTTTCCAAATCTGAGGCGGAAGATTCTATATCCAAGAATTCATTTACAGGTTTTTTGCAGAATGTTAAACGTACAGTGACACAAACAGTGATCGATATGATGAGCAGCTTATCAGATTACTTTAACAATCTCTTCGGAGGCAACAAGGTTTTTATTGAAGCTGATGGAAGTGCTAAATTAGGCGCTGTGGAAAAGACGTTGGGAGCATCTTTCATCGGCTTGGCAATCATGGCTATTATGGTTGTCGTCCTGAAACGCCGTTAATTATAAATGTCCCCGAAGTTATTTCAATTTGCCGAAGTTACATCACAGAGTGTTACAGTTTCTTTTGGTAGAAGTATTGATGGTTTTGGTTGAATGTCCATGAAGGACTTACCAACGAGGCTTGTAAATTAAATAAAGCCGTTTTTGAAAGTGTTGTCTTAATTTCTTAACTCAGTCGTCTAGAGCGATTAGATTACTTTGGCATTTAGCTGTCACTAGCTGCATCTGTATGTGACTTTTAACTTGGATTTTGGGGGGACACCATGTATTTTGCAGGGATTCTAAAGTTCAAAGTGCATAACTTCTAATAATGAAAGAATTCTGAGCTCTAAAACCAAAGTTTAAAAAATCACGAGGAAGAAAAATTATATTATATATTTGTTATAAAATATAACTCAAAGTAACAATATGGAACAAGAAAATAAAAGAAATTTAGTAAAATATGAACAAGAAATGGAGATAGGGAGGAGGAAGAGATTTTCTTCTTCAATTGTGTGTATTTTCCTATCTATTACAGGGCCTTTATATAGGCATAAAAGTGAAGAAAATATGTCATGAAATATGTCATTGAACATATAAAATATGTCATGGAATATGTTATTAACCATTTGAGATGAAGATCATGGAAGAAGAGTAGACATCCAACATAATGTGATATTTGTCATAACACTCCCCCTTTCGTTGTCCATAGATAATGTGCCACGTTAAAACCTTATTAGGAAAAAACCCTATGTGAAAAAAAAAATCCTAGTGAAGAAAAAAGAGTACACTTGTTTAGAAATACGTCTTTTGGTTGTCTCGTTAAAAACCTTGCAAGGAAAACCCAGTGGGACAAAACTTTGTAAGGGAAAAGAGTGCAACGCGTATTAACTCCCCCTGATTAGAGCATCAACTCACATCCTTGAGCCTTCGCATCCCAATTCTATACACCAGTTTCTTGAAGGTTGATGTTGGTAGAGATTTGGTAAACAAATCAACCATATTATCACTTGAACGAATTTGTTGCACATTGATATCACCATTCTTTTGAAGATCATGTGTAAAAAATGACTTTGGTGAAATGTGTTTTGTCCTTTCTCCTTTTATGAATCCTCCCTTCAATTGGGCTATGCATGCTGCATTGTCTTCATACAAAATTGTGGGTAGCTTTTCACACTTCAAACCACATTTATCTCGGATAAGATGTATTATAGACCTCAACCAAATACATTCTCGACTTGCTTCATGAATAGCAATTATCTCAGCATGATTAGAAGAAGTAGCCACGATTGATTGCTTAGTCGATCGCCAAGATATGGCAGTGCCTCCACATGTAAACACACAACCTGTTTGAGATCGAGTCTTATGCGGGTCAGATAAATACCCAGCGTCGGCATAACCGACAAGATCGGGATTGCAATCATTGCCATAAAATAAGCCCATATCGGTAGTCCCTTTTAGATATCGCAATATGTGTTTGATCCCATTCCAATGTCTCCTTGTAGGAGCAGAGCTATATCTTGCTAAGACATTAACCGAAAAAGTTATGTCAGGCCTTGTAGTGTTAGCAAGATACATTAGTGCACCAATTGCACTAAGATATGATACTTCATGACAAAAAAAACTCTTCATTCTTTTCTTGAGGTCGAAACGGGTCCTTATTCATATCAAGTGATCGAACAATCATCGGAGTACTTAATGGATGTGCTCCATCCATGTAAAACCGTTTCAATACCTTTTTAATGTAGGCAGATTGATGAACAAAAATCCCATTTGTCAAATGTTCAATTTGCAAACCGAGACATAATTTTGTCTTTCTGAGAACTTTCATCTCGAATTCCTTCTTTAAATAAGCAATTGCCTTTTGGAGTTCTATAGGAGTTCCAATAAGGTTTATGTCATCGACATATACAGCAACTACAACAAATTTCAATGTTGTTTTCTTTATAAAAATACATGGACAAATGACATCATTTATATAACCCTCCTTTAATAAATACTCACTAAGACGGTTATACCACATTCTTCCCAATTGCTTTAGACCATACAAAGATCTTTGCAATTTGATTGAAAATATTTTCGGGGACTTTGAATTCTGTGCATTAGGCATTTTAAATCCCTCGGGAATTTTCATGTATATCTCATTATCAAGTGAGACGTAAAGGTATGTTGTAACTACATCCATTAAATGTATGTCAAGCTTTTCATGGACTACAAAACTAATGAGATAACGTAATGTTATAGCATCCATAACAGGAGAATATATCTCTTCATAATCAACACCAGGACTTTGTGAAAATCCTTGTGCAACAAGGCGTGCCTTATATCTTTGTACCTCATTTTTTCCATTCATTTTGCGTACAAAGACCCATTTATAGCCAATAGGCTTAACACCATTAGGTGTTTGGACTACAGGCCTAAAAACTTCACGTTTTGTAAGTGAACTTAACTCTAATTGAATTGCTTCTTGCCATTTTGGCCAATCACGTCTTGTCGACATTCTCCAACAGATTGAGGTTCAAGATCCTCATTTTCTTGCATTATGCTAGATACAACATTATATGCAAAGATGTAATCCACCTCTATATACATTCGATTCAAATTTATCTCAATATCGATTGGATTTATTGATAGTTCCTTATTTTCTTAAGTCTCAGGCTCATTGGTTTCCTCATGAATCTCAGGATTGGTTAAATCGTGAATTTCTTTATGAGACTCTTTCGTAGTGTCATCTTGATCATTTGTTTTCCTTTTTCTAGGATTTCGATCCTTAGAACCTAATGGTCTGCCACGTTTTAGGCGTGCTTTTGACTCATTAGCTATGACACTCAAAGATGCTTTTGACTCATTAGCTTTTGACTCCACGTTTTCCTCATTTTCTAGCATAACGCTAGATGCAACATTTGGCCTCTGGATGGAACTGCAAGCTGCAAAAGTTCAAAAGGCACGAAGATACCCTACTAACATAGATAGGATGAACGGATGATGCAGAGCCCTCTGTTCCCGTTGATTGTGTTCAAAAGATAGGCATATTCATCAGATTGGCTTCGATGAAAGCCATAATCACTCTAGTTTTGGGGTTGTATTGATGAATGACGCGTCAGTGTGGTGGATACACCATTTTTCTGAGCAGTTCCCCGAAGCTACTTCACTTGGAGTCTACAGTCGTGGTTGTCTTCTAAACTTGTCAAGCAAGATTTGCGCGTTGTTGGCTTTCAAATGCACGCACAGGTATGTGGGATCACGCAACTAATGAAAAACCTGTTGGCAATCTGTGGATTTTGGGATGTAAATGATGGATTATTATATGTAGCGGAAATAATTTCAGTATCAAAATCATTTGTAATCTAGACAACTAGTGTATGCGTGGTTTCACGGGTTACCTCTTGAAGCGTGAACAAAACTTCTTTATCACGTGAGCCTTCAATTCCACAGCAACTTAATAAATTCTCCACCACCTGCACGATCACGATCTCCGAACGTTCCACGGTCTTCTACTGTGTTATCCAAATAATACCCGGAAATAGTAATTTTGTGTGGGCGAAATTTTGTAGGAAAAAGGGCTGAAAATTAAGCCACTATCTTGTCCTCCCTTTAGGTGAAAAATCTTATGTATTTATAGCACAAGTTTTAAGGGTTAAAACCCTTTTTCAAAATCTGTTGGGTTTTTTTTCCACCAGAAAAGAGATTCCTTTATTTCCTACTATTATTTAGGCACAGTAGAGACCACAGAATTTAATTAACAAGGCTCCAATTATGAAATTAATTTCTAATGTTCGAAATTAATATCTACCATAATTAATTACGAATTATTCAACTAAAAATTCATAATTGCACTCCTTATTCATTTTTGAAATTCATCTGTTAAATCTTATTTAACTCCCCATGTTAAGATTCAGATACTAATCAATTAAACTAAATTACTAACAATTTAATTTATTTATTATTTCTTTTAGACTTTCGCTTAACTTATTTCATGTGTCGGATACAAAATTCACCGGCTGAGTTTACACATGAAAACTTATAAGCTTTCATAAAGGTGTATCATCAATCTCTAAACCGAGACATGGATTCCATCAACTAACTATTACTTCGCCAATGTACATTATTATTATTATTATCAAATTTACCAGGCATATTGACCCACGAAAGAACCTCGCCTTTTAATAAATCAAAATAATAATAATGTACACAGCTAATAATAATTATATTAAGATTAAGAGTATAAGTACATTTAATGGCTAGAGAGTTTATTTTATTAAGTCAGTATAAAGTACTTATCTCTACTTGGTCTCTTCAATACATACAAAATGTACTAGCACAAGAAGTTGGCATTAAACCATTTTCATAATTAAGATAAATTATATTTAATCTTGTGCTACAATCATTCCTGATGGTTTGTCCAATTCCGTCATTAGATTGTGAACTCAAACTTTCTACTTATCAGAACCGATGATTTAATCTTCCGTGTATAAGCTGAACTCTATACACTAAATCATCTACTATATAATGATGATTTGTCTAATTCTGTCATTAGATTGTGAACTCAAACTTTATACTTATAAGAAACGATGATTTAATCTTCCATGTATAAGCTAAACTCTATACAATAAATCATCTGCTATATACGCAAAGGACACAAGCTAATATATGATCTATTTAAAACTTTATTAAAATTGAATAAATAATTATTCCATAATAAATACTATATCTAAACCAAACCCATGGTTAATAGTACATATCCCAACAATCTTTCACTTAGACTTTTGACCATGACAATTATTAGAATATACTATATCCAAATGTATGGTTAATAGTATATGCCCCAACAATCTCCCACTTCGACTCATAACCATGTATCTACAACTTTCTCAGGCATTCTTTTACATGACTATTAAAAGTTATTTCTAATGCAATATTTGTCCAGTAGTGCTTTATTGTAACCATCTTGTTTGGTATTAAACTCTTCAGGGATCCTGTTACTGAAACTATCCCAAGAGTGTACACCGAACTATGATTTTCTTTAGAATTCTCCCACTACGACGAAGTACTACTAATGTTACTTTAATTACCTTATGGTATTGAAATATTAGTGACATCTTACTATAATGTTCACTGTTCAAACATAACTCCTACTCGATAAAGGCATATCATGTCTATTAACTTTCTCCCACTACTTAAATGCAATGGAACGTCAATTTCGACGTATGGGTTTTGATGTTTTTGAACATCTAGTTATTTCTTGTAAAAATAGTTTACTTCTAGGAACCTGGTTTATTAAACAGTCCTTATCTAGAAAAATGCATTTGTTTTAACAATTGCCTTTTTTTTAGGACAATAAAATAAAACTCCATTCGTTTTCTTGGATATTCAATAAACATGCACCTATTCATTCTTAGTTCCAACTTACATATCCGCTTTCCCTTTTAGCACATATGCAGGACAATCCTATATCTGAACATGCCACAAACTGAGCTTACATTCACTCTATTGTTCTATAGATGTCCCAGGTACTAACTTAGAAGGAACTAAATTCAGAATGTAATTTGCAGTTTTCGGGAAATATTCAAAAAATAAATAAGGTAAATCTGAATAACACGTCATTAATCTATCCATGTCCAAAAGAGACTTATTTCTTTTTTTTACTACACGATTCTATAATGGAGTTTACGGTGTAGTCAATTGATATGTAATCCCTTATTCTGATAAGTAACAAAAGAACTCATTAGAGATGTGCTCGCCACTACAATCAAATTGCAATAACTTAATATATTTCCTTAGTGCTTCTCCGTTTTAAGTATTAAATCCTTGAATTACTTAAATCATTAAGAGTTACGGTACATCAAATAAATATATTAATATTTTGAATAATCATTTATGAACATCACAAAAATACTCAAAACTATCTCTTACCAGTATGTTTCATTTAACTATACAAATTATAAGGGATTCATTATAGCTTATCACTAGCTTTACTTCCTTTTGAAGAGAAACATCCTTTAGTCAAATTTTCTTCCAAACAGGATCCACAAGTTGGTAGTGCATCTACTTTCAATGAACATTAAGGTCCATCCTTGACCAACTTGAAATCATATACAGATTAATATGACTTAGACAAAAGTGCACAGATAAGTTTTACTTAATTTTGAAGAACGTATTCTTTTATGAGGTAGACTAATATTGTTCTGTTCATGAGAGACATTAATATACAATAACAAGGTCATGCATTCATGTATCACAAGAGATAAAATGTTTATCAAGCTCAATAACTCAAAAGTTATTCGAAAAATAAAATAAATATCCATCTCTTGTTTTGCCCAGAAACCGGAATTAAATTCCTTCTAACAAAAGGTACATGTATTGCATCCTTTAAATTAATATCTTATCACTAAAAGAAAATTTTAACAAGTAATACGATAAATTGCATAAAGTCATTGTGGAGTTGAGATAAAAATATTTAATAGATCATAATAAGTCAAATCACTGAATAGTAAATGTCACGACCCTAACCCCGAACCCGGCCGTGATGGCGCCTCTCGTGAAGACAAGGCTTGCCAGTTTAACCTAATTCATCTTTTAAAGTAGTTAACCAACATAAAGATAATCTAAACATGATTTAATAATACTGAATAATGGAAATATCGATAACAATGCGGAAAATCCAACCCGACACAGTCCTAACCGGGGTGTCACAAGTCACAAGCATCTATAAGCCATAATACAAGTCTGCTAAAGTCATAAACTACTACAACTGTTTGAAGAGGAATAGAAATAACAAGATAAAAGAGTAGAGAAACGGAGCTGCGAACATCAACAACTACCTTGTAATCTCCGAAAGCCTCGCCTGGAACTGGTGTAAATCAGCACTCCGGAGAGGAACCAACTACGCCTGAATCTGCACACAGGGTGCAGGGAGTAAAATGAGTACTCCAAATCAGTGAGTAATAAATGTAAATAACGATTGAAAGTTAGAAAACACGTAAAGCACAAGGCATTCTATAATGAAGCAGTAAATCACTTAAAATCAGTAAAACCAGTAAAAATCAAGTAAAATCCTCTTTTAACCAGTAAAGCAGGTAATTGACAGATAATTAAGATAAAGTAAACAAATAAAAGTTCACCCTTCGCGCACAGTATCAACAAATCCGCCCCTCGGGCAACATCTCAGATCAGTACCAGCCCCATCGGGCTCAATCTCACATCATAATGGGTACCCGCGCTCACTGGGGTGTGTAGACTCCTGGAGGGGCCCCTTACGGCCCAATCGCAATAATAAGCCATCTCGTGGAATCAAATCTAGGCCCTCGGCCTCATATCAATCAAGCCACCGTGGCGTACATATCTCAGGTCCTCGGCCTCAAATTAGTATCAGTTTTCCTCACAATATAGGCCCTCGACCTTACTCAGTCCAAAAATCATCACAAGCCCCTCGGGCAATAGTAAAACAGTGTTTTTCAGCCAAACATCATTTAAAATATCATTTAAGTCTTAAAAACTGAAAAAGAATGGATGAATAGTAAAACAGTGGAAATTATCATGACTGAGTTCAAGTAATAAGTCAAAACAGTGAGGAAATAGTAATAAAATTCCCCGAAGGGTTCAAATAGTTGGCACGAAGCCCAAATATGGCATTCAATCCCAAATAATGATGATAGCAAGTAAGTTTCAGTCAAATACGCGGTAAAATCATCAACCCGGAAGGAACAAGTCACAATACCCAATAGTACATGATCCCATGCTCGTCATCAAGTGTGTGTCTCACCTCAATATAGCATTACGATGTGTAATCCGGGGTTTCAAACTCTCAGAACATTATTTACAATTATTACTCACCTTGAACCGGCTAAATCTCTAGCTCGCGACGCCATTGCCCCTTGAATTGGCCTCCACGCGCGTCGAATCTATCCAAAATCAGAATGAGGATGTCAAAATATGCTAAGGGAACAAAGCCTAAGCGAAAACAATCGAAAAATACCAAAATTCCCGAAATTGGCCAAAACCCGAGCCCCGAGCTCACTTCTCAAAACTCAGAAATTTTTACATCATTAGATTCCTTATCTCCCCACAAGTTCATACATATCAAAAGTTCTCAAATCCGACATCAAATCCTCCAAATCCCCAATCAGAAGTCCAATTTCTCAAGCCCTAGTTCTTCAATTTTAGGCTTAGCTTTCATGATTTTCTAGGTGGAATTCACATAATAATTGAGTTTTTAGTCCAAGAATCTTACCTCCCAACAATTCCCCTTGAATCCCTCTTCAATACCCTTCAAAAATCTCAAAAAACAAGCAGCTATGGGTGAAAATAGACCCACATTCGCGAACAAGACGAGTTTAAAAACCATTCTGCCCATACCTCATTTTCTTCATCGCAAACGCGGAACATCCCTTGCAATTTCGAAAAACAATTCTTCAGCTTCCCAAAATTACTCTATGCGAACGCGATAGGGCCATCGCAAATGTGATGGTTCCTTAACCTTACCTTTCGCGAACGCATACCTTCTCCCGCGAACGCGAAAGAACAAACACGACCTCAGACCAGCTGACCAAAAAGAATCTTCTCACTCTACGCGATTGCATGACCATCTTCGCAAATGCGAAGAACAACCTGAGAGCCTCCTTAAATCCTTCTACGCGATCCCGAGACACCTTACGCGATCGCAAAGGGCAATTTTCTGCAACACCTGAACCTGCAATTTCTGCTATCTTTCCAACTCCAAAATGATCTGAATGGCCACCAGAAACTCACCCGAGGCCCCCGGGACCTCAACCAAAGGCACCAACACAGCCTAAAACCTTATTCAAACTTGTTTTAATCATCAAAACACCTCAAACAACATCAAATCACCCAAAACACATCGGATTCAAGCCTAAGTTTCTAAAATCTTCCGAAATACGCTTTTGATAAAAAACCCAACCAAACCACGTCCGAATGACATGAAATTTTTCACACACATATAAAATGACATAACGAAGCTACTGCAACTCTCGGATTTCTATTCCGACCCTTATATCAAAATCTCACCTATCAACCGGAAATCGCCAAAATATCATCTTCGCTAATTCAAGCCTAAATCTACTCTGAACCTCCAAAACCCATTCCGATCACACTCATAAGTCACAAATCACCTCCTGAAGCTAACCGAACCATCAGAACTCACATCCGAGCCCTCTAAAACATAAATCAATATTCGGTTGAGTTTTCCAACTTAAACCTTCTTAAAAGAGACTAAGTGTCTCAAACCTTATCAAAACCATTTAGGATTCGATCTGACCAACCCGATACCACAAAATACGGATAACGAAGCATAAAGAAGCTAAAATAGGGGAAATGGAGCGGTAACTCATGAGACGACTGGCCAGGTCGTCACATCCTCCCCACCGTAAACAAACGTTCGTCCTCGAACGAGTCAAAAAACATACCCGAAGCCTCAAATAGGTGAGGATATCTGCTTCGCATCTCCTGCTCGGTCTCCCAGGTAGCCTCCTCCACGGGACCTCTCCATTGCACTTCCACTAAAGATATATGACCTCCACTCCCGAAGCTAACGACCAAAAATAGCTACTGGCTCCACATCATATGTCAGATCATCATCTAACTGAACCGTGCTGAAATCCAAAACATGAGACGGATCCCAAATATACTTCCGGAGCATAGAAACATGAAATACCGGATGCACACTCGACAAGCTGGGTGGAAAATCAAGATCATAAGCCACTTCCCCAATCCTCCGAAGCACCTCAAAAGGTCTAATGAACCGAGGACTCAATTTCCCTTTCTTCCCAAATCTCATAACACCCTTCATGGGCGAAACCTTCAATAGTACCTTCTCGCCAACCATGTAGGACACATCTAGAACCTTCCTATCAGCATAACGTTTTTGCATCGATTGCGCTGTACGAAGCCTCTCCTGAATCACCTTCACCTTCTCCAAAGCATCATGTACCAAATCAGTCCCCAATAGCCTAGCCTCACCAGGCTCGAACCAACCAACTGGAGATCTACTTTGCCTCCCATACAAAGCCTCATATGGAGCCTCCAATAACTGAATAGTACGCTCGGACTGCCCGTCTGTCTGAGGATGAAAAGTTGTACTCAACTCCACCTGAGTACCCAATTCTCTCTGCACGGCCCTCCAAAATTGCGAGGTAAACGGAGTACCTCTATCTGAAATGATGGAAATCGGAATACCATGCAAACGAGCAATCTCTCGGATATAGTCTCTGACAACCACTCTGAATAATAGGTAGTACACACAGGAATGAAGTGCGCGGACTTGGTCAGCTGATCCACAATCACCCAAATAGAATCGAACTTCTTCAAATTCCGTGGAAGTCCAATAACAAAGTCCATAGTAATCCTCTCCCACTTCCACTCAGGAATATCCACCTGCTGAAGTAAACCACCCGGTCTCTGATGCTCATATTTCACCTGCAGACAATTACGACACCGAGCAACAAATCCCACAATATCTTTCTTCATTCTTCTCCACCAATAGTGCTACCTCAAATCCTGATACATCTTTGCGGCACCCGGATGAATGGAATATCGCGAGTTGTGGGCCTCCTCCAGAATCAACTCCCGAAGCCCATCCACATTGGGCACACAAATTCAGCCCTACATCCTCAACACCCCATCATCACCAATAGTCACATCTCTGGCATCATCATGGTGAACTCTGTCCCTAAGGACAAGCAAATGTGGATCATCATATTGGCACTCTCTGATGCTCTCATATAAGGAAGACCGAGAAACCACACAAGCCAATACCCGACTGGGCTCCGAAATATCTAACCTCGCGAACCAATTGTCCAAGGCCTGAACATCAACTGCAAGATGTCTCTATCACAACTAGAATATATGCCAAAATTCCCATACTCACTGCCTTTCGGCTCAAAGCATCGCCCACCACATTGGCCTTTCCCGAATGATACAATATAGTGATCATAATCCTTAAGCAACTCCAACCATCTCTGTTGCCTCAAATTAAGATCCTTTTTCTTGAACAAATGCTGAAGACTACGATGATCAGTGAACACCTTACAAGATACGCCATACAAGTAATGCCTCCAAATCTTCAATGCATGAACTATGGTAGCCAACTCCAAATCATGACCGGTGTAGTTCTTCTCATGGGGATTCAACTGACGAGAAGCATAAGCAATAACTCTACCCTTCTGCATCAATACACAACCAATCCCAATTCTCGAAGTATCACAATACACGGTATATGAACCTGAAGCTGATGGAAAAACTAACACTGGAGTTGTGGTCAAAGCTGTCTTGAGCTTCTGAAAGCTCTCCTCACACTCGTTCGACCAAACAAATGGAGCACCCTTCTGAGTCAACTTGGTCAAGGGCGATGCGATAGATGAGAATCCTTGAACAAACCGGCAATAATAGCCTGCCAAACCAAGAAAGCTGCGAATCTCTGTGACTGAGGACGGTCTAGGCCAACTCTGAACCGCCTCTATCTTCTTCGGATCAACCTGAATACCCTCGCAGGACACCACGTGCCCCAAGAAAGCCACTGAACTGAGCCAAAACTCACACTTGGAGAACTTTGCATAAAGCTTCTCCTCCCTCAATCTCTACAATATAACTCTCAAATGCTCTGTTTGCTCCTCCTAACTATGCGAGTACACCAGAATATCATCAATTAAGACTATGACGAATGCATCGAGATAAGGCCAGAACACATTGTTCATCAAATGCATGAATGTTGCTAGGGCATTGGTCAGCCAAAAAGACATCACCAAGAACTCAGAGTGACCATATCGGGTCCTGAAAGCCGTCTTAAGAATATCTAAATTCCTGATCTTCAACTGGTGATAACCCGAACAGAGATCAATCTTGGAGAACACCCTCGCTCCATGAAGCTAATCAAATAAATCATCAATGAGAGGCAAAGGATACTTGTTCTTAATTTTTACCTGTAGATCATTCTTCTTCACAAACAGAACTGGTGGACCCTAAGGTGACATACTAGGCTGAATGAACCCCTTATCTAGGAGTTCCTGAAGCTGCTCCTTCAATTTCTTCAACTCCCCTGGTGCCATACGATACGGCGGAACAGAAATGGGCTAAGTGCCCGGCACCAGGTCAATACCAAAATCAATATCCCTCTCCGGTGGCATGCCCGACATGTCTGCAGGAAATACATCGGGATAATCCCTCACAACTAGAACAGAATCAATACTGGGAGTCTCAGCTCTGACATCCCTCACAAATGCTAGATATGAAAGGCAACCCTTCCCAACCATACGATGGGCCTTCAAGAAAGAGATCACTCTACTAGGAACATAATCAGTCACACCTCACCACTCAATCCGTGGCACACCCAGCATAGCCAAAGTGACTGTCTTAGCATGACAGTCCAGAATAGAATGACACGAAGATAACCAATCCATGCCCAAAATGACATCAAAATACACCATGCTCAATAGCAATAGATCCACTCGAGTCTTCAAACCCCCAATAGTCACCACACACGACCGGTACACATGGTTTACAATAACAGTATCGCCCACCGAGGTAGATACATGAACAGGTAAAGCAAGAAACTCCCGGGGCATACCCAAATAATGAGCAAAATACGAGGACACGTAAGAAAAGGTGGAACCGGGATCAAATAATACAGAGGAATCTCTATGGCAGACTGAAACAATACCTGTAATGACAACATCTAAAGCAATAGCATATGGTCTGCTTGGGATAGCATAGAAACGAGCATGACCACCGCCTGATCGACCTCCCCCTCTGGGGCGACCGCTGGCTAACTAACCTCCACCCCTAGCTGGTTGAGCGGGTGGCGGTGAAGAAACTGGCGCTGAAGCCGATGATTGAACCCTCTGCTGGGATGAACTAGCAACACGACGAGGACACTACCTCCACATGTGGCCCATCTTACCACACTCATAATAACTCCTAGGTGATGTAGAAGGGGACTGAAGGGAACCCCTCGCACCAGAGTGACTAGCAGATGCACTCGACATAGAAGAGCCCTGAGCTGATGGAGTACTAGATGAACTCTGAGCTAGAAGGGCGCTGAGTGATGACTGGACCAACTGAGATCCATGATAACCATGACCCAAAGATGCCCCACGATAACCTGGGCGAGCTGATTGAGCAGGCCGGAATGGGCAGCCTCTACCATGCTGAAACTGGCCCCTCGAACGAGCACCATTATAACTGCCCGATCCTCGAGGCCTCTTGGCCTTCCTCTCCTCTCGCTCCTGGTGACAAACAGACTCAATCTCTCAGGCAATATCCATAACCTCCTCGAATGTAGCACCTGTCACCCTCTCTCTGGTCATAAGAATACGGAGCTGATAAGTATGACCATCAACAAATCTCCTGATCCTCTCTCGATCTATCGGAACCAACCAGATGGCATACGATCCAACTCAAAAAACCTCAACTCATTCTGTGACACAGTCATATCCCCTTGTCGCAACCACTCAAACTGCCTATGCAGCTCCTCTCTGCGGGACTGCGGCACATACTTCTCCAGGAAGAGAACGGAGAACTGCTTCCAGGAAAGGGGTGTTGCACTAATAGGCCTACACCTCTTAAAATCCTCCCACCAAGTAAAAACAGCTCCTGAAAACTGATAGGTGGTAAAAGAGACCCCGCTGGTCTCCAAAATACCTGCAGTACGAAGCATCCTCTGACACTTATCCAAAGCCCTGTGCATCCTCTCCCTCTGTGCCACTGAAGGTCAGAGGCTGCAATCTACCAAATCTCTCCAACCTACGTTGCTCATCTTCAGGCATGACAGGAACCACATAGTCTTGAGCAACTACGACCAGATGGGTTGGATGTGCCCCCAGCGTCTGAAGTCCTTGCACAACCTGCTCAGGTGTGCGAGCGGAGGGAGTCTGATTGCCTCCCCCAGACTGTGAAGTAGCTGCAGCTGTAGTGGCTGAAACTGCCAGAGCCAGGCCAATGCAAACTGATAAGATTTGTGCCAAGGCATCCTGAAGACCCGGAATCACGATGGGCACAGCTGGTGCCTGCACTGGTGCTGCTGGAGCATCCATAGCTGGAGCCTGATCTTGAGCTGGGGCAGCTGGTGGATCTACAGGTGCTGCCCTCGCTGATCTACCTCTTCCACTACTACGACCGCGTCCTCATCCTCTAATGGTCTTAGTTGGTGGCACTGGTGGTCGTCCACCCCATCCGGTAGCTTGTGTCCTTACCATCTGTGGGAGAATAGAATAACAGAAGTTTAGTAATCGGATCAACAAGTTCGCATGACAAGAATTTCAAGGATATGAAGTTTTTCCTAAAGGTTTTGCAGCCGCTCAAGGATAAATACAGACGTCTCTGTACCGATCCGTGAGACTCTACTAAACCTGCTCGTGACTCGTGAGACCTATGTAACCTAGCCTCTGATACCAACTTGTCACGACCCTAACCCCGAACCCGATCGTGATGGCGGCTCTCGTAAAGACAAGGCCTGCCAGTTTAACCCAATTTATATTTTAATGCAGTTAACCAACATAAAGATAATCTAAACATGATTTAATAATACTGAATAGCGGAAATATCGATAACAATGCAAAAAGTCCAACCCGACACAACCCTAACCGGGGTGTCACAAGTCACGAGCATCTATAAGCCATAATACAAGTCTGCTAAAGTCATAAACTACTACAAATGTTTGAAGAGGAACAGAAATGACAAGATAAAGGAGTAGAGACACGGAGCTGCGAACATCAACAGCAACCTCGTAATCTCCGAAAGGCCCGCTTGGAACTGGTGGAAATCAACACTCCGGAGTGGAACCAGCTATGCCTGAATTTGCACACAGGGTATAGGGAGTAAAGTGAGTACTCCAACTCAGTGAGTAACAAATGTAAATAACGAATTAAAGTGAGAAAACACGTAAAGCACAAGACATTCTAGAATGAAGCAGTAAATCACTTAAAATCAATAAAACTAGTAAAGATAAAGTAAATTCCTCTTTTAACCAGTAAAATAGATAATTCACAGATAACTAAGATAAAGTAAACAAATAAAAGTTTTCCCCTCGGGCATAGTATCAACAAATCTGCCCCTCGGGCAATATCTCATATCAGTACCAGCCCCTCGAGCTCAATCTCACATCACAATGGGTACCCGCGCTCACTGGGGATGTGCAGACTCCTGGAGGGGCCCCTTACGGCCCAATCGCAATAATAAGCCATCTCGTGGCATCAAATCTAGGCCATCGGCCTCATATCAATCAAGCCACCTCGTGGCATATATATCTCAGGCCCTCGGCCTCAAATCAGTATCAGTTTCCTCACAATATAGGCCATCAGCTTTACTTAGTCCAAAAATTATCACAAGCCCCTCGGGCAATAGTAAAACAGTATTTTTCAGCCCAAACATCATTTAAAATATGATTTAAGTCTTAAAAACTGAGAAAGAATGGCTGAATAGTAAAATAGTGAAAATTATCATGACTGAGTTCAAGTAATAAGTCAAAACAGTAAGGAAATAGTAATAAAATCCCCGAAGGGTTCAAATATTAGCACGAAGCCCAAATATGGCATTCAGCCCCAAATAATGATGATAGCAAGTAAGTTTTAGTCAAATACACGGTAAAATCATCAACCGGGACAGACCAAGTCACAATACCCAATAGTGCATGAACCCATGCTCGTCATCAAGCGTGTGTCTCGCCTCAATATAGCACTACGATGTGCAATCCTAGGTTTCAAACCCTTAGAACATCATTTACGATCATTACTCACCTCGAACCGGCTAAATCTCTAGCTCACAATGCCTTTGCCCCTCGAATTGGCCTCCACGCGCGTCGAATCTATCCAAAATAAAAACGAGGACGTCAAAATATGCTAAGGGAACAAAGCCCAAGCGAAAACAATCAAAAATACCAAAATTCCCGAAATTGGCCAAAACCCGAGCCCCGAGCCCACTTCTTAAAACTCAAAAATTTTCACATCATTAGATTCCTTATCTCCCCACAAGTTCATACATATCAAATGTTCTCAAATCTGACCCCAAATGGTCTTCCAAATCCCCAATCAAAAGTCCAATTTCTCAAGCCCTAGTTCTTCAATTTTAGGCTTAGCTTTCATGATTTTCAAGGTAGAATTCACATAATAATCAAGTTTTTAGTCCAAGAATCTTACCTCCCAATAATTCCCCTTGAATCCCTCTTCAATCTCCTTCAAAAATCTCCAAAAACGAGCAGTTATAGGTAAAAATAGACCCACATTCGCGAACAAGACGAGTTTAAAAAACATTCTGCCCAGACCTCATTTTCTTCATCGCGATCGCGAAACATCCCTCACGATCGCGAAGAACAATTCTTCAGCTTCCCAAAATTACTATATGTGAACGCGATAAGGCCATTGCAAACGCGATGGTTCCTCAACCTTATCTTTTGCGAACGCATACCTTCTCCCGCGAACGCGAAGAACAAACACAACCTCAGACCAGCTGACCAAAAAGACCCTACGCGTTCGCGACTACACGCCCGCGAACGCGATGCACAATCTTCTCACTCTACGCGATCGCATGACCATCTTCACGAACGCAAAGAACGACCAGACATCCTCCTCAACTCCTTCTACGCGATCGCGAGACACCCTACGCGATCGCGAAGGGCAATTTTCTGCAACACCTGAACCTGCAATTTCTGCTATCTTTCCAACTCCAAAATAATCCGAATGGCCACCCGAGGCCTCTGGGACCTCAACCAAAGGCACCAACACATCCTAAAACCTTATTCAAACTTTTTCCAATCATCAAAACACTTCAAACAACATCAAATCACCCAAAACACATCGGATTCAAGCCTAAGTTTCTAAAATCTTCTGAAATACGCTTTTGATCAAAAACCCAACCAAACAACGTCCGAATGACCTGAAATTTTGCACACACATCCTAAATGACATAACAAAGCTACTGCAACTCTCGGAATTCTATTCCAACCCTTATATCAAAATCTCACCTATCAACCAGAAATCGCCAAAATATCAATTTCGCCAATTCAAGACTAAATCTACTCCGAACCTCCAAAACCCATTCCGATCACACTCCTAAGTCATAAATCACCTCCCGAAGCTAACTGAACCATCGGAACTCACATCCAAGCCCTCTAACACATAAGTCAAAATTCGGTTGATTTTTCCAACTCAAACCTTCTTAAAAGAGACTAAGTGTCTCAAACCTTATCAAAACCATTCCAGATTCGGTCCGACCAACCCGATACCACAAAATACGAATAACGAAGCATAAAGTACTAAAATGGGGGGAAACAGAGCGATAACTCATGAGATGACTGGCCGGATCATCTTAGTAAAATTCAGACTATATTTAATATTTATATACATACATGCATCTCAAATAATAAATTTCGACGGAAAAAGAATCATTCATGAAAAGTATATTATATAATGCAAGAATTATACAATCCAAAAATAAATAAAATCAACTTAGATGGAGAGTATACTATTATTTTCAGTCAATTGTATATAACCTTTTAATACGAAAATTTTAAACAGACTACACTTATATGTCATGCATCTTGAATAGAAATTTCGATGGAAAAAGAATTATTTATGCAACATACATATGTAATGCCAGATTATTCACTCCAATAATTAAAACAGACCCAACTCAGATGGAGAGTATACTATTAATTTAAGTCAAGTGAACATCATAATTAATAGCTCTAGTTCCATTGATCCAACATGTATACTCAGATGGAGAGTAAGTACACGATATCAATTACTAATATTTCACCTAGTGAGCTTACAATAAATTTATCCAATATGGAGGAAGACCTAAAATCAACGTATAAATTTATTACTCACTTGAAATTAATAGTGGAAGACCATAGAAATATATTTCTATCACTACTTAATCATGATTGCATTTTAGTTACAAAATTGATTCAACCATTTAAACTTAGATAGAGAGTTAATACAGGTTATCAATAACTAGTAACTATATCCAGTGAGTTCATAATAAATTTATCCGATATGGAGGAAGACCAAATGTCAACGTGTAAATTTATTATCTCACTATAAATAAAAATTGAGACAATAGGGGTTAATTCCTATCATCACTTTATCACAACCACAAACTTTTCTCTGAGGATCAAGTTCCATAATTAAAAAAATGCTCAATACACCATTTAAACAGTCTTAAAACGCTAAAATTAATATTTTTCACTACATAGAAGTGAGTGTTGTTTACTGGGTTATTTCTGATAAACCTATCAAATTTCAGATCAATCGAAAATCGTTAAAATCACAATCTCCAAAATTGCAACCAAAATTGGAAAATTACCATTTTTAGCATTTTTTTAAGAATTTAAAATATGACCTATATTCTTATCATATATCAATTCATGTCAATCAATATGTGATATCATGTTCCAAATTAGACACAAATAAAATGATAGAAAGAATGACTTTTCGTATGTAAATCACATTTTAATCCGCCAAACCTCCAAAAAACTCATCTAAACGACCCGAATCGTAAAAATACGACGTGGTTCACTGCATAGCAGTGAGTTCTTCTTAACTGATCTTTTTTTATGATCCTACCGAATTTCAGGTCATTCAGAGATCGTAAAATTCACAATCGCTAAAAACTTGACCAAATTCGAATAAATTATTTTCGGCGTTAGGATTGAATCCATGTGATTTGCATTCCTGCTATATATCATATCAAGCTAAATCATCATGTTTCAGATTTAACACAAATATGGCCGATATATAAAGAATAATTTTTCATATTTATAACAAATTCAATTTAATAAACTGCTTGAAAACTCATCTAAACGACCTCAAAATGCCAAAAATAACATGATTCACTGCATAACAGTGAGTTTTTCTCACTAAATCATTTTCGATGAACCTACCAAGTTTCAGGTCAATCGGAGTCCGTCAAATTCATTACTACCAGCATGTAACCAAACTCAGAGAATAACCGTTTTAAGCAGTTTCATGAATTAAAATAAATATGATATTGATTTCTATTCTCCTTATAATTATACTATAAGCTCAAGGCATATATTATGTTCTTCCTATTTCTAGGATACATAATATCTCTTTTTTCAATAAATTATCATTTTATTAAATACACAAGAACCTAAGATATTATATTTTCTCCCGTTCGACGAAAAACTTAATATCTCTTTTCATGGGTGGAATTGGTCTCGCTAGTACCCAAAGATAAAACTCTTTTTCTAGTTAAGAACCTCCACCACTAATGTAGATTTATCAAGGATAATTTTCATATGGTACATTAAAGCAGATTTTTATGACTCAAATAAATAGACTATTTTGTGGATCTTACTTATTAATCATAACGCTCAATCCATAAATAGATACAATTTCACATGTACAAACTTATTAAGAATTTTTCATGAGTTCAACTAAACAAACCACATTAATGATAACTATTTATTACTCACAAAATTCTCAATTTACGAGTGAAGATACATGTATCTCATAAAATTATTTTATGCCAGATTATGGACCACAACTTAAAAGACATACCAATAATATAAAAATCATACAAAATACCGTCATATTTCACTTAATTACAACCTCCAACCAGAGAACAAAATTTTTCATCGAAAATCCAAGACTAGTAATCACGCATGGCATGAAAACATAAACTAAAATTTGAGAATTTATTTTTAGGCATAAATATGGCAAACGCTTCAATCATTAGTCATCCAGGATATCAAACAGAGGATTTCACTTTCTTATAAAATAATTATATCATCAAACAATATCAATTACACCTTGTAAGACCTAGTCAATAAAATCTCACACCTCTATTATTGAATTTAATTCAACAATATGTCTATTTACTAATAGCCAATGTTTAAACCTATTATATCACTAGTATTTAATCATGGATACCACGGGGAGTCACCCCCACCACCATTGAATTAAAAACGAATTAAAATTATTAAAAAATAATTTCTAGAAAATAGAAAAACGTCCAAAATACAGTCCAGACGGCCTCAAAATGCTGAAAAACACCATGGTTCACTGCAAAAGCAGTGAGTTTTTCTCACCACATCGTTTTCGATGGACCCACCAAATTTTATCTCAATCAGAGTCCGACAAGTTCGCTGACCTCCGAAAATACAGGCAATTCGGTCAAAATCAGGTTTTGCGTTTTTCTAGGGTTTACCAAAAAATACCCAGATCATCCCAGTACAATATCAATAAAAAAACAGATATCTTATCATTACAAGAATAATTCTAATTTTTTGCACAGTTAATTCACATAACAGCAGTGCAGTTTTTTAGAAAACCAGATATACATGTAATTCAAAAACGCACATAAACACGATATTCTTGTTTCATGAAAAACTTAGTTATCTAATTATATGTGAGTGGGCTCTGATACCAATTGATGTATTATTATATGCAGCGCAAGCAACCCTAGTATCAAAATCACATGTAATCTAGACAACTAGTATATGCAGGGTTTCACGGGTTACCTCTTGAAGTGTGAAAAAAAACTCTTTTATCACGTGAGCCTCCAATTCCACAGAAACTTAATAAATTCTCCACCACCTGCACGATCACGATCTCCAAACGTTCCTCGGTCTTCTACTTTGTTACCCAAATAATACCCAAAAATAGTAATTTTGTGTAGGCGAAATTTTCTAGGAAAAATGGCTGAAAAATTCGGCCACTATCTTGTCCTCCCTTTAGGTGGAAATCTTATGTATTTATAGCACAAGTTTTAAGGGTTAAAATCCTTTTTCAAAACTTGTTGGGTTTTATTTTCCACCAGAAAAAGGATTCTTTTATTTCCTATTATTTAGGCACAGTAGGGACCACAAAATTTAGTTAACAAGTCTCCAATTATGGAATTAATTTCTAATTTTCGAAATTAATATCTACCATAATTAATTATGAATTATTCCACTAAAAATCCATAATTGTACTCCTTATTCAATTTTAAAATTCATCCATTAAATCTTATTTAACTCCTCATGTTAAGATTCAGATATTAATCAATTAAATTAAATTACTAACGATCTAATTTATTGGTTATTTCCTTTAGACTATCGCTTAACTCATTTTATGTGTTGGATACAAAATTTATTGGCCGGGTTTACACATGAAAACTTATAAGCTTTCATAAATGTGTATCATCAATCTCTAAACCGAGACATGGATTCCATCAACTAACTAGTACTTTGCTAATGTACATTATTATTATTATCCAATTTATTAGGCATATTGACCCACGAAAGAATCTCGTATTTTAATAAATCAAAATAATAATAATGTACACAGCTAATAATAATTATATCAAGATTAAGAGTATAAGTACATTTAATGGCTAGAGAGTTTATTTTATTAAGTCAGTATAAAATACTTATCTTTACTTGGTCTGTTCAATACATACAAAATGTACTAGCACAAGAAGTTGGAATTAAACCATTCCCATAATCAAGATAAATTATATTTAATCTTGTGCTACAATCATTCCTAATGGTTTGTCCAATTCCATCATTAGATTGTGAACTCAAACTTTATACTTATAAGAACCGATGATTTAATTTTTTGTGTATAAGTTAAACTTTATACACTAACTCATCTACTATATAAGCAAAGGACACAGACTAATATATGATCTATTTAAAACTTTAATAAAATTAAATAAATAATTATTTTATAATAAATACTATATTTAAACCAAACTCATGGTTAATAATATATCTCCCATCAGTAAAGGATTCACTGCATTCCTACTGTTAATAAGAGGGAGTTTGAGGAGCTTAGGTCAACATGTATGCTTCACCTGTTAGATTAAAAGTGTTTTTATGAAATTTCACCGTTTACTTGCTTTCAAGCTATTGTACTTTATGGTTTTATCACCTATACATGCTTATTAGTTTGCTCAAATAGTAGGGTCCACCATATTTTACAAGCCACACGTTCACTCAGCCTTTTGAAGTTGTCGCTTCCTCATCACGTGGACCCCGCTTTGGGTCTTTCAATGTTACACCTAGAGGTCCTCCCCTTTTATGGGCTTTGCTATTGCACTTCTTTGTATTTCCCATATTTTAATTTGCCGTATAAAATTTTAATTTTTTTTCAGTAGAATTAATAGGAAAATGATGATTTAGTTGGAATTGAAAGGCTATTAAGATTTTAAAAAAAGGGTACTATAAAATTACACTCTACACCTTTACTTGAGGATCAAAATGAATTGATTTAAAATTTTCTAATTTTTAAATGATAAATAAAGATGTTAAAATTATACAAGGTAGTCAAAATGTACTATTTTTATTCTCCAGAAATAAATTTTGGTTGCTTAGCCAGGAATTAATGCTTAATATGTAGCTGTCACGACTCAAACCCCGACCCGGTCGTGATGGCGTCTCTCGTGAATACAAGGCCAGCCAACTAAACCCAATTCACCTTTTTAAAACAGTTAAACAATATAAAAGCAGTCTAAACAGGATTTAATGATAATAAGTAGTGGAAATACAACTCGACACAGCCCAAATCGGGGTGCCACAAGTCACGAACATCTACTAGGATATAAATACAGCTGAAAGTCTGAAGTGTACAAATACAAACTAATGAATGAAGAGAGAGAGAGAGAGAGAGAGAGAGAGAGAGAGAGAGAGAAGCAGTGTTGCGAATGCCGGCAGCTACCTTGCTAAACTCCGATGACTCTGCCTCCGATCAGTCAAAACCCAATACCGGGTGTATAAATACCTGAATCTGCACACAAGGTGTAGGGAGTAAAGTGAGTACTCCAACTCAGTGAGTAATACTCATAACTAAAGTCTGAATGGAAAGAAATCACGTAAAGCATATCAAGGTGACGTATAAAAGCAGTTCAAAAACCAATAAGAAAGCACTGAAGTTGTAAAAAAATCTCTTAAAACATCTTAACTCAGTTTAAACTTATTTGAAAATGACTTTTTCAATAGTTACACAAATGAATGCAAAATAATTAGTGCAGATAAGCATAAAAATCCGCCCCTCGGGCACAAATCCCATAATTTAACAAGTAAATATGAAAGATAAATACATAAAGGTTCGCCCCTCGGGCACAATGTCAACAACTCCGCCTCTCGAACAATATCTCAGAACAATAACAGCCTCTCGGGCAATCACATAGAATGGTACCAGCCCCTCGGGCAATCACATAAAATAATACCAGCTCCTCGGGCTATATTTCACATCACAATGGGTACCCGCGCTCACTGGGGGTGTACAGACTCCGGGAGGGGGCCCTTACGGCCCAAGCGCAACATCAAGCCATCTCATGGCATCAAATCTAGGCCCTCGTCCTCATAATCAAATCAGTTTCTCACTGTTGCGCTGTGCATTCCGATACAAAAGTATTCTCACCATACAGGCCCTCGACCTTACTCAGTCAAAATCACATAATCCATTCGGGCAACAGTAAAACATGATGCTCACCCCAAAATATTATTTGAAATATCATTTCAAATGTTAAAGCAAAATAAACTTGGCTGAGTTTTGAAAACAGTTGAAAATAACGTGACTGAGTTCAAGTATAAAGTCAAAACAGTGAGGAAATATCAACAAAAATCCCCGAAATGTTCAAATAGCTGGCACTAGGCCCAAATATGGCATTCTGCCCAAATAATGATGATAGCAAATAGTTTTCAGTCAAATACGCGGTAAAATCATCAATCGAGACGGACCAAGTCACAATCCCCAATAGTACAAGACTCCACGCTCGTCATCAAGCATGTGCCTACCTCAATATAGCACTACGATATGCAATCCGGGGTTTCAAACCCTCAGAGCATCATTTACAATCATTACTCACCTCGAACAGGTCTGAACTCTAGCCCGTGATGCCTCGCCCGCGCGAATCGACCTCCGGATGCTCTAAATCTAGCCATAATCAGTGCATAATCATTAAAATATGCTAAGGGAACGAAGCCCACTTGAAAATATCCAATTTACATCAAAAATCCCAAAATTGCTCAAACCCGGCACCCGGGCCCACGTCTCAAAACTCAATAAAATTAACATCAATGGAATCCTCCTTCTCTCACGACTTCATACATACTAAGAACATCAAAATCCACCCATAAATGACCCTTAAATTCCCAAATTTTTGGTCTCCAATCCCAAGCCCTAGCTCTTCAATTTTAGGCTTAGTTCTCATGATTTCTAGGTGAAATTCACATAATAATCGAGTTTAAAGTCCAAGAATCTTACCTCCAAGCGTTTTCCCTTAAAACCCTCTTCAATCTCCTTCAAAAAGCTCCAAAAATGATCAACTGTGGAGGAAATAAGCCTCAAAATCGCGGACAAGACGAGCTTAAAAACATTCTGCCCAGACATATTTTCTTCTATGCGATCGCGAGAAAACCTTCGCGATCGCGAAGAATAAAAACTCAGCTCCCCAAAAATTACTCTATGCGATCGCATATAACACTCTGCAAACGCGATGCCCACCCTTTACTCTACGCAATCGCGGACAACTCTGCGCGTTCGCAATGAACAAATTCCAACTAAGACCCCAAGTCCACTTTACTCTATGCGAACGCGAGCTTCACTACGCGTTCGCGATCAACAATTTCCCCACACTATGCGATCGCATTTCCACTTATACGAACGCGAAGAACAAATGGACTGCTCCCTCCAAAAGCTTCTATGCAATCGCAGGAGAATCTATGTATCGCAATTAACAAAAGTACCTGCAACTGAAGCCTGAAAACCTGCAACTCTCAAAACATAAAATTGATCCGTTTGACCATCCGAAACTCATCCGAGGCCCTCGGGACCTCAACCAAACATGCCAACATATCCCATAACATTATTCAAACTTGTTACAACCTTCAAAACACCCAAAACAACATCAAAATACCAAATTTGCATCGGATTCAAGCCTAAGAATCCCAAAATTTCCTAGATTACTCTTTTGATAAAAAACCCAACCAAACCACGTCCGAATGACCTGAAATTTTACACACACATCCCAAATAACACAACGAAGCTACTACAACTATCGGTATTTTATTCCAACCTCTATATCAAAATCTTACATATCAACCGGAAAATGTCGAAATCTCAATTTCATCAATTCAAGCCTAAACCTTCCACGGACTTCCAAAATGCATTTCGATCACGCTTATACGTCCCAAATAACCTAACGGAGCTAACTAAATCATAAAAATTCCAATCCGTGATAAAATACAAATAAGTCAAATCTTGTTCAAACCTTTCAAATTTTAAGCTTTCAACTAAAACTGTTTCTTCCAAATTCATTCTGATTAACCTAAAACCCAACGCCAACGATTTACATAAGTCATAATACACCACACGGGGCAAGTCATGCCTGAGAACTGGCGAGCGAAGTGCAAAATCTCAAAACGACCGGTCGGGTCGTTACATCCTCCCCCACTTAAACATATGTTCGTCCTCGAATGTGCCCGGAGTTGTTTTAAAAGCCAACTAATCACTAAATAACCTCACCATGCACATACTCGGGGTGATCCCATGTCACCCTATCTTACATAGGTTCGATAACACAATACAACTGAAATTTCACAATCCATCATAGTCCATAAACCATAGAACCACATTTCTGCTTCTAAAATCCTCAATACAATCAGAATGTCACATTTACACTGTGAATAAGTCCGAACAAGCGGTTACAACCCATATCTGCTATTTCAGGTGCAATCACATGATATACCACATAACTCAAACACTCGCAGCGATAACTTCTAATCACAGCAGCTGTACATAACAACTGAATACCGATAGAAAACCTCTTATCAACTAAAGTCTCATTCCAACATTTCCATATACTTCCAATGGTAAATGGAACATGCAGTAAACCATAAACATCTCTCAGATCAACCATTCATAAGGCCACTTCTCTTTTGGCAAGGACCATAGCAAATATCTGAGCCGGACCTCGATATTTATCCTCCTGACATGCTGAAATCGAATCCGTTTGTATTCATTAAATATCCCAACGATCTCATCTAATCCAACAAAACTACTCAGGTGGCATGACACCTCAGTACAGACTAAGGCCCTAACTTGCGCAATATGCGCACCAATAAGTAGCAATCCGAACGTACTCAAATCATGAAAATGACTCAAATGAAAGAGTTGTACCGCAAGCTTACTAGCACCACCACAACACAAGGCTGAGAACCCGTCTCACATTATAGAAACAGGACACATGAATCTAACCTGCAAGGTCATACCTCCACGTAACTTCATTGCAATGCGCGACCCTATCCAAACACTGCTCTACATGGAACACCTCAAGTCACTCTGCTCGAAATTGATGACCACACGCAATTGATGTCTAGAATCAAAGTAAATCATCATAACCACGGTAAAGAAAGTACATAACACTGCACAACCCGAAAGGGCATAACAGATGCGCCATCTGCCAAGCGATATCCAATCGAATCCTGTTGAGAGACCCCAATAACACTGCACCACATGTGCCGATAACCAACAAATTCTAACGCCTCGCAATGCGAAAAGGTAACTCATAGGTCTTCCCAGATTACTAATAAGCTCAATAGCCGATGAATCAATACCTCTCTCAATAATACAATTCGGAGCCAACCAAGCCGACTCAAGTTAGAACACGCATCCACATTGGCCTGCCAACAAACTCCTTATCAAGGAAATCTTGAAGCTATGATACGGTTTCCGACATCAAATCAATACCTAAATCAACAACCCTGCCCGGTGACATGCCCGACCACAAGAAACACATCTGAAAAGTCCCTCACCACCAGAACTGAATCAATTGGTAGAAGCCTCTACACTGACATCCATCACGAAAGCCCAAATAAGAAAGACAATCCTTCCCAGCCATCCGCTGGGTCTTCGAAATATAAAACCACTCCACTAGGGCATAATCCGACGGACCTCGCCACTCAATCTGTGGCATTTCCGGCATAGCCAACAGCGTCGCCTTAGCGCAATAGTCCAGAATGACACAACACAGAGACAACTAATCTGAACCCAATATTCCATTCAAAATCTAATATGCCAAGCACAAAATATCCGCTCGCATCTCCAAACCCCGATAGTCACAAAACAGTGTCGATACACAGGTCTCACAGCCACAACATAGCCTAAATGTGAGAACTTCCTTGTCTCCAAATCCATATGGCATATGAATCAACATACCTGATCCCAATTCCGCCGTCAGAATGCACACTGCACTTCAAATACCCAATCATTCCACGAAAGATACTCTAAAATTCCCCTGTAACACCAAGCAGACTCGAATATCAGCAGTCGATCTAACAAGAAAGCGTCGCAATTCTACCGAAGTGCCATCAACTTGATCACATTGCCTTTTCTGAAACATATACCCTCGTCAAATCACTCCCATTTAGCAATACCATTTCCTTAATCATCTAGAGATCATCCCCTAATCATCTGAAGCTCATTTCTCTAATCATCTGAAACTGCCCGTGCTGCCTAAGAATTTTATAACTTTTTGTTCGGAGCTGAACTGTAACCTTACACACGCAAGTCTCAATCCTCCACAACATACAGTATATACCATACCATCCTAGGATAACATGAGAACTTCATCTCCCTTATGAGCCATAAACATCAACGTACTCAACTAGTCAAGAACTTTCCATTGATCTCATTTAGAAGAAAATCACTATGCATCATATACTCCTCATGCCCATAGAAAATATAAATCTCCAATCGAGGTAGAAACTATCAAGAACTCTCCTAGTTCCCCTTACACAAACCAGACCCGCCAGGACTGAATCCTTCTAAGTCGCAAGCCATCAAAACCTAAGAGCATTACCGCGAAATACCTGTAGGAACTCATTACCCCGTACACACCCAAGGAACTAATCATATCCTTACCATAGCGATCCGGCCTACTACTAAGCTATCCCATCTATCCGAGTTTCCTTCTGATTTATCTTTAACCTGATTATTCCCTCTTGGTGTAGCACCACAAATCCTCAGCCCAGACTTACCACACGAGACCCAAGCATAAAACTACACTGTCTAAGGCTCATAAGCCACTGAATACTCGCTTAAATATTCCCAAAAGCACCATATTCAAAATACTTTACTCTGAGGAAACTTCCTGCGAATCTAAATCTGTTACATTTATCTTCCTGATACTGATACATGGAATCCCATAATTAATATAGAAAATACCATAAGTCTTGACATCTTCCCATGAAAGTCAGTTTCTAACCACATATACAACTTGAAGATACCCAATTGTTACATTTAAAGTCTTGAACCCATTAGAACCATTTTCGAGAGTCATCCACTCTACTCGAACTGCAATTAGCCTGATCAAACAAACTGAATAACCCGTGCCACGTTGTCACTCGACACCGAAGAATGTAACCTCATTCCAGTACAATCAAGACACTTTCTGCTCTATGCATAGAGCATCCTTTACCAATAACAACTCAAGACATTCTGTGATTCTCACACACCTATGAAGCATACTATAACCTTTGTTAAGAATTTTCCTTTACCCGAGCCATCCTCGGTCTCAATTTTCGCAAGCCATAACTAATTCACCAGCACGCCTCAGACTGGAATCAACATAGCACCTAACTGTGCAATCGCCTAATCAATAGCAGACTCCCCCACTTGGCTCGAAGCCATAGATCAACACATACTCAATCACTCATAACTCTTATACTCTATTGATGCCATAATACCACAGTAAGTTTAAACTCAAATCCTTTATAAGCTTGTAAAAACACAGATCATCTAGAATGTTAACTTTTTTGCAAATCTCGCATTCACTCTTGCAACAGTTATACCCACTCTCTAAGCGACCCAATTTAAATTGCAACACATATCTTTCACTCGCGAATGAGATCTTCTAACAGACACATAAGGATCGCACAACCTTAGAACACTTCGTAGGAGATGATCCACTTGCTTTGCCTCCAACTAACATTGTTGTAAACCTTCCATCGTCATTAACTGTACGCAGTCACTTAGTCTTCCTGGGTCTGAACTCATACCGCAACATGAAACTTACTTCACTCACAACTGGGGAACATGAAAAGATTCTTCACACGCCCATAACTAGGGCTATACCTCGAATCAAGATGGAATTCAAGCACCTAATAGTTCTTCTATCCTCCATCAGACCTTTCTCGTCGCTTTCCAATCATATAGATACATCTCGCAATACCAACATACTCATCACATAGTTATCCAGTCGTCACTTCCACTAATAAGGACAATACCGAACATATAAGTTCAAAAACACTTGCTCACACAATCAGCACCTCGGTGCTCAAGCCATAGACAAAGATCCGGCCTCAAGTCCTCCAGACCGGCCCAACATCAACTCACAGAGACCACATGTGCAATCTGGGGTTTCAAACCCTCAAAGCATCATTTACAATCATTATTCACCTCGAACCGGTCTGAACTTTAGTCCGTGATGCCTCGCCAGCACGAATCGACCACCGGATGCTCCAAATCTAGCCACAATTAGTGCATAATCATTAAAATATGCTAAGGGAACGAAGCCCACTCGAAAATATTCAATTTACATAAAAAAAGATCCCGAAATTGCTCAAACCCGGCCCCCGGGCCCATGTCTCAAAACTCAATAAAATTAACATCAATGGAATCCTCCTCCTATCACGAGTTCATACATACCAAGAATATCAAAATCCACCCACAAATGACCCTTAAATTCCCAAAGTTTTGGTCTCCAATCCCAAGCCCTAGCTCTTCAATTTTAGGCTTAGTTTTCATGATTTCTAGGTGGAATTCACATAATAATCGAGTTTAAAGTCCAAGAATCTTACCTCCAAGTGTTTTCCCTTGAAATCCTATTCAATATCCTTCAAAAAGCTCCAAAAATGATCAACTATGGAGGAAATAAGCCTCATAATCGTGGACAAGACGAGCTTGAAACATTTTGCCCAGGCATATTTTTCTTCTATGCGATCGCGGGAAAACCTTCGCGATCGCGAAGCATAAAAACTCAGATCCCCAAAAATTACTCTATGCGATCGCATATAACACTCTGCGAATGCGATGCCCAGCCTTATTACTCTACACGATTGCGGACAACACTATGCGTTCGCAATGAACAAATTCCAACTAAGACCCCAGGTCCACTTTACTCTATGCGAACGCGAGCTTCACTACGCGTTTGCGATCAATAATTTCCCCACACTATGCGATCGCATCCCCACTTATGCAAACATGAAGAACAAATAGACTTCTCCCTATAAAAGCTTCTATGCGATCGCAATTAACAAAAATACCTGCAAGTTAAGCCTGAAAATCTGCAACACTCAAAACATGAAATTGATCGATTTGACCACTCGAAACTCACCCGAGGCCCTTGGGACCTCAACCAAACATGCCAACATATCACATAACATCATTCAAACTTGTTCCAACATTCATAACACTCAAAACAACATCAAAATACCAAATTGGCATCGGATTCAAGCCTAAGAATCCCAAAATCTCCTAGATTACGCTTTGATCAAAACCCCAAACAAACCACGTTCGAATGACCTAAAATTTTATACACACATCCCAAATGACACAACGAAGCTACTACAACTCTCGAAATTTCATTTCGATATCTATATCAAAATCTTATATATCAACCGGAAAACGCCGAAATCTCAATTTCTCCAATTCAAGCCTAAACCTTTGTCACGACCCAAATCCCAAACCCGATTGTGATGGCACCTCTCGTGAAGACAAGGCCAGCCAACAAAACAAACGCTTCCTTTTAACAGTTATTTAACATTTATAAAACTAAAACATGATTAGCATAATCAAAAGTGCGGAAAACAAC
>MU674760.1:58522-73838 GCA_026770625.1 Nicotiana glauca
TCCGACCCTCGGATCAAAATCTCACCTATCAACCGGAATTCGCCAAAATACTAACTTCGCCAATTCAAGCCTAATTCTACACCGGACCTCCAAAATTACTTCCGATCACACTCCTAAGTCACAAATCATCTCCCGAAACTAACCGAATCATTAGAATTCAAATCCGAGCCCTCTAACACATAAGTCAACGCCCATTTGACTTTCTAAAACAAACCTTCCTTAAAGAGACTAAGTGTCTCATTTCCTACTAAAACCAATCCAAATCCACTCGATCACCTCAAATACTGATAATGAAGCACAGAGAAACATAAGATGGGGAAAATCGGAGCAACAACACATGAGATGACGGGTCTGGTCGTCACAACCTTCCACGGACTTCCAAAATGCATTCCGATCACGCTCTTAAGTCTTAAATCACCTAATGGAGCTAACCAAACCATAAAAATTCCAATCCAAGATCAAATACAAACAAGTCAAATCTTGGTCAAACCTTTCAAATTTTAAGCTTTCAACTGAGACTGTTTCTTCCAAATTCATTCTGATTAACCTGAAACCCAACGCCAACGATTTACATAAGTCATAATACACCAAACGGGGCAAGTCATGCCCGAGAATTGGCGAACGAAGTGCAAAAGCTCAAAACGACCAGTCGGGTCATTACAGCAGCGATTTAATTATCCCTTTATATAAGTTGGAGCTACGAGGAAGTTTTTTAGCTTACTGGAGGCTAATCCACCAACTGGTGGCTAAGAGACCAAAATCGCTTTCGACAATCAAAGCCCCAAAAGTGGTAGTAGATTTAAATCACTTCCAAATTTCATCAAATTGCTCATAGTATTTTATTTCAATTTTTTTTAATAACTGAATATATAATAAATTATCTTTAAAAATGATTCGATCCTTAATAAATCTTGTACAATATCATAAATACTAAGATATCATACATAGGTAAACAAGGAGATGGAAATTCTTTGTTTTCACATTTGAAGTTAATAATACATATAGACAGAATTGCAGAACGCTCACCAATTTACTGAAAAATATTGCCAACTTGTTACAAATAGTTCACAAAGGCATTAATTTATCACCATAGCCAAAGCCAGCATGGAGGATTCAAATGCAAAACTGAGTCACATCTGAAAATAATACAAACAACACCACCAAATAGCTGTTGGGCCCGGGCTTAGCCTGGGCGGACCCTCACTAGTTTTATAGGAAAGGCACTGATCAAAAAGTTAGTTTAACTTAGTTTTTCCAACAGAACAGTTTGCCATTTATTGTAACACTGTAAGCAGAGCTGGAGTTAGGAATTTATACAAGGAGATCCAAAAATTAAGCATGTCATTTGCGAGATTTGAACTTGTGATCTAAAGCAAATTTTGGACTCCTTTGCCACTTCATTAGAATTTTTCTTCATGCCAGAGGGATTTAGCTGTTTACATCTAATAAAAAACTCATTTTTACCCTATTTGTGCAAGAAAATTTTCGATGGAAGGGATTTCAGTGAACCCCCTTCCTTCTACTTAGTTCCGCCGCTGATCGTATGAATCTCAAATCTACTTGGGCAAATTATGCGACTTAAATCGGCAGAACCTGTTGTCATTTTCTATACCATTAACTATTCTGTTTGAGCTGCAGAATGGGCCGTCTTAGCTTTTCTAGTGTTATAGATTTGTAGTTTTGCTTGGATGATGTTTCAACACTGTTATAGCGTCACACTAGCTGGACCTGAACAAAGAAAAGAGAACAGACATCAAATTCTTCATCTTCCTCTGAATTTTTTGTATTTTATTGAACAAGTGCATTCAACTGTGTCCTGTATTCTTTGTTTATTGGTACAAAATTTACAGGCTATGAAAGCTAATGTACATAGATCCAATATCTTATGTCACAAAATGTACAAGAAATGACACTAATGTACATTGATCAAATTTTACAGTATCATCTTTGCTTCTGTCATCAGCGCATTCAAACGAATTAAGCAAATTTCTTTATTCTATGTTCAGGTTTTTCTTTGACGTCAGCATGCTTTTGAACCACTTAGCAGAGGATTTTGGTATCCTTGTGAGATTATTCTTGAAGTCTACATAGTATAATCCAAACCGTACAGTGTAACCTGAGTTCCATTCCCAGTTATCAAGTAGTGACCAAACAAAGTAACCTTTGATATTGCAGTTGTCTTCCCTGCATTAGTTTCACATTTTATTAAATTAGATGTATGAACAGAATAACCAGGAAATAAATAATCATTCCGAAGAGTAATAATCTGAAATGCACCAAAATCAAAGTTTTAGTATAGGGAAGCCATCTGATTAGTAAGCACCTTATGGCAGCAGAAAGATTTGAGAGGTAGTCTCTGTGGTAAATTATTCTGCTGTCATCTTGTAAAGCATCATTTAATGCTATATGGGATTTGTTAGGTTCATCGACACCTGCAATCAAGAAATTCAAGCATGGCTTTTTATCACTCAATGTTTCTTACTTGTGTAGGATGACATTTCTTACCATTTTCAGTAATAATCACCAACGGGTTTCCATATTTATCTTTGATGTAATTCATTAATTTCCGAATGCCCCAGGGGACAACGCGCAGCCAACCAGATGCAGCCTGGAGGATTATGACATGCTCTTGAGGAAAAAAAATCACCGCTTAAAGCAAATATAAAAGTGCCACAAGCAACTAGTTAAGCATACCTTTTCTCCAATTGCGACTCCCCGCCTGAAAGCTGATGTAACAAAAAGGTCATCAGTTGACACTCGTGATTTTATCATTCAACTGAAATAGTACTTATGATATCTTACGGGTAGTTATCACAGCAGAGTCAGAGTAAGCATCATTCAATACAAGCTTCTTGATCCTTGCTCTATCATTCCGAGCATATAACGTGGTATAGTGATTGATGCCAAGAAAATCCAAAGATCCCTTTAGCAGTTTTGACACCTCGGGACTGATCTCAGGTAGTCTTTCTGCCACCAACTTCTGCATTGAAAGAGGATAATTCCCAAGTAGAAGTGGATCAAGGAACCTGAGTCACTTTATTTTCGTTATATCACTATGTTACACTCAATTATCTTCACACCCAAGTTAAGTACATGACTAAAATTACCAGCCAAGTCCAAAATCCATTGCTCTACTTGCTGCAGCTCTGTCCTCTTCGCAATCTGAAAGTGGCTCATACCATTTAGCATCTAATGCTATCCCCACTTTGCCTCCTTGACTTGCCTGGAATACTAGGTGAATAAGAACAGAATGTCCAAATACTATTCTCCTTTTTTTTTTTTAATTTAGTAGTCATCAACATATACCTTGAACTTTTTGTGGTAAGCATGATAAGCAGCAGCATGAGACAACAGAATGTTATGTGCTGCAATATATGGCTCGATAGACGATTTTCCTTTCCTGCAGAAAAGGTGATAAAGAATAGAACACCTTCCTGGAGCTTGAACCCCCAAGTCATAACCTTGAATTGTAAAACCGTGAGGCTCGTTAAAGGTGATCCAATGCTTCACTCTATCCCCAAATGCTTTGAAACAAGTAATAGCATATCGTTCAAATTCATGTCTGTAACGAAATAGAGTTTATCAGATGAAAATATGTACTTCACTTCTGAAAGATTGTATGATTGTTAGTATACATACATTATTCGATTGCTCAAAAATCCCTCGTACGAATCTTCAAGCATTTGTGGTAGATCCCAGTGAAACAGTGTTGCATAGGGTTGAATTCCTGAGTATACAATAAAATGATTATCTTCATATATATATGTATAAAGTTTGGTTTGTAAATAGCATGTTTGTTAATGAAACCTTTTTCTAGTAAGGCATCTATGAGATTATTGTAGTATTGGATTCCTTCTAGATTTCGTTCCCCTGTTCCATCTGTGACATATAATGCTACATGTTAGCTAGGGAGTAAAATAAGAAGAAAAATAGTCTCAATAAAAAGAGAAAATCTTACTTGGAAATATTCGTGTCCAAGATATTGAAAATCTATAGGCATCCATTCCTATTTTCTTCATCAACTCTATGTCACTCTGTAATGTCAAAGTCACCTCGTATTAGTTAGTTAAATAACGACAAAACTGACAAGAGGGCTTCTTTTTTTTTTTGTAGTTTTTTCCCTAGAGAATACCCTGATGTGGAAGCAACTGTTATTCTTATCTTTTAAAGATGATAAGTCCCATGTGTGTTCTCGTATTTTAATCAATCGTTGCTTAATTATGAAATGATTAGGTGACCCTACTTGTCCATACAGTACCTTTTATTTTTCCATTCTCTCCACATATCGTGGTTTTTCACCGGAAAAGATGATCAATGTATATAGATAAAATACTTGGTTTTAGAGGTGTATAAAATATAAAATGTCCTTTATAAGGGAATTATTTTTACTTCTTTCAAGTTTAAAGACCCTTGCGGAAATTTCTTCGCAACTAATCCTTAGCCGAAAGCATGTTTACATGTGTTTCTAATAAAGTTTAGTACTAGATGAAATTCAAAATGAATTGAAGTATCCCGAAAATGAATAACTTTAATTTACATATAAAAAGAAAAAAACTGTACTTGGCAATCAATGTAGCTTAATTAAGGTCCATGATTTTACCTGGAAGCGATGATATTGATCCACTGCTGTGTCTGCATTGCTAAAGTCCAGTATTCTTCCTATGGAATCAGAAACAATAGTATATATTATTAATTTTTTTCAAAAAAAGACGATATATTTCATTGAAGGATTAAAACTGGAAAATGACCTGGTCTCTTGATGAAGGTATCCCAAATACTAATTCCTTTGTTTCCTTCATCCACTGCACCTTCAAACTGCAAGAGCAAAAGAAACAGTACGTTCAAATTAAGGGGCAAAAGAAGAGAAGGGCGAAAAAGTTAATTAAAGTGATATATATATATACCTGATAAGCTGAAGAAGCCGTTCCAAAAATGAAGCCCTCTGGAAAATCAGAACGGCTGATGGACTCGGAGTTCACATAGAGACATGACAAGCAGATGGTGAAGAGATAAAAGATGATTGCCATAGGCGGTTGAGGAGTCCTTTTTGTCTAAATAAGGTGAGCAATTAAATGTCAAAGTTTGGTTTAGTTGTTGTTAGTAGAAAAAGAAAGTGCAAAATGCTTGGACTTAATGTATACATATATAGAGAACCAGGGGCGGATGCAATGCATTATCTACTGGTTCGTTCAATTGAACTCATCACTTTTGACGCAGTGTAAAAATTTATATATAAAAATTCATTAAAATCACAAATATAATAGATATGAACCCATAATTTTAAAAATATACTATGGTTAGTGCTAAAACTTTAAAAATTAAACCCATAGGATTTAAATCCTGTAAGAGAACCTTTGTATCTTCCAGGAAGAGCAAAGCATTTGTTGTAGTTCAGTAGTTTTGGTACAGTATATTAGCTTGGTTGGATAGAAATTGAGACACTCGCCCTTCTCTTGCGCCAGAAATATAGGGAAATATATAGTTGGTGCTTGGTGGGACGATATATATGTATGTAGCATAAGAAAAATATTTACTCGCGCTTAGTATTTGATTTTATATAAATTGCTATGATAGTTTACGGTAGGGGCGTTCGTGGTTCGGTTTGGATCGATTTTTCCCTAAAAAGCAATCAAACCAAGTAAGTCGGTTTTTCAAATATTAGAACCAAAACCAAACCAATTAAGAGCCCGTTTGGCTTAGCTGATTTAGAGTAGCTGATAAGCATATGTGCTGAAAAGCACTTTTAACTGCTGAAGCTAATTTAAAAAATAAGCAGTTACGTGTTTGGATAGAAGTACTGAAATTAATAATAAGCAGCTAAAAAGTTGGGTATACAAAGAGTTTTGTTTAAAATGAAGTATTTTAGGGATAGAATAGTAAATATTTTGGTCAAACCTAAAGTGCTTATAAGCTGAAATTTGATAAGTTGGGGGAGACCAACTTATGGCTTTTGGCTTATTTTTGACTTATAAGCACTAACTTATAAGCACTTTTAATTTTACCAATCGCGTAGATAAGCCAAAAAATGCTTATAAACCAGTTTGACTAGCTTATAAGCTTAGCCAAACACCCTCTAAGTCGGTTTTTTCTCGATTCGGTTTATGTCGGTTTTTTCGGTTATTTATCGATTTTTCTTAAATATATAACATATACTATCAAACACACATTTCGGCGACCACATTTTCAACGTAACACTGTCAAATGAAATGCCCTTTGAGAAATCTATTATTTACCAAGATATATTGATGATAATTGAATCAAATAGTGACGAATAATTTAAGGACTCAATTAAAAATATATTATTTTTAACATGAAATATATTCTTACACGAAACAAAAGAAAACTACCAATTAAACTAGAATGTAAAGGTAAAGAACTGTATTAAAAGTGCAAACGATTAATATTTATTATAAAAAATTTAAAATTTTATATAAAAGTATACATATATACAGGTGTCATAATAAATTTAAAATAACTATTCCTATATTCGGTTTTTTGTTAATTAAAACTAAAATCAAACTAAATTTGATCGGTTTTTAAATTTCAAAGCCAAAACCAAATCAAACCAAAAAGTATCGGTTTGGTTTGGTTTAAGGTTTGGTTCGGATTTTTGATTTTTTACGAACACCTCTAATTTACAGTATTTATTTATTTGGTAAAAAGAAGAAAGAAAAAAATTGGGTGACTCAAGATAAATACAGTATGCCTTGTTATGCCGTCTTTGCATTTTTGCTTACACGTCGTGATCACGGAGTGACAAGTCTGTAGAATCCGCCGATTGGATTCCTACGACTTAACCTTCACGACTATTATTCCTCGTATTAGTTTCAATTCCCAATATCTAAGTGGCCTAAGGTTTCAACTTCTTTGGTGACGATAGTAACTCAAAAGAAAGTGTACGGAAAATTCAAAGAATATATCTAATAATTTTTATAATCATAGTCATAAAATAAAAGAATTTTATATGAAGAGTTTAGTGGCGTTTGATCCATCCAATTTTAGAGTTTATTACTCATATGATCACTGAACTTTGCAAAATGATGGAACAAAGTCACTTGACTTTAGTTTGTAACAGGAATATCACTCAACTTTTTTTAATGCACACATATAATCACTCAACTGGAAATATCAAATTTTTCATAGAAAAAGATGACATGACAATCTACATGGAATTTTTTATTATTTGATCAAGTAGCACCCAAACAAAATATTAAACTGTCAAAATAGCACGGTATAACCAGTTTTCAGACTGTTCATCCAAAAATAGTCAGCGTTTACCAAGACAATAAAAAATAACCTCTATGTTGCTGCAACAGAGGGTCCAGCATAAAATACTGGAGTTCGGTGCACCTATATATAAACTCCAGCATATTATGCTGAACCTGTTTTAACTTTTAATTAAAGTTACTAAATTTGTGCAAAATTACAATAGAAGTTGATGCACCTTCTAATTCCATGTTGAAAAGCTCAATTTTGGATTAGAAGTGAAACCATGGAAAGAAGAGAGTAGCGTGAAATAATGGTCAGAGGATTTGGTTAGTCCTTAGTGTTTATTTTATTAAGTGGTGGGTTTTTATTCAGCGGGTCGGGTCGGGTTGAGTGTATGGGTAGAGTTTTAATGTTTTGTTTAGGCGTTACTTGGTCAAATAATAAAAAATTTCATGTAGACTGCATGACATTTTTTTTCACAAGAAAAATTTATATTTCTGGTTGAGTGACTATATGTGTACATAAGGAAAAGTTGAGTGATTTTTCTGTTACAAACTAAAATTAAGTGACTTTGTTTCATTATTTTACAAAGTAATAAAACTCTCCGAATGGTGAGTAATTGAACTCTCCAATTTTATACTTTTGACTTTTCATTCAGCTATTTTAAAGGGATACATTTCTTTGGTTGAGTTGAGCCCATGAATAAAGAGGGGATAAAACTTTTGATGAGCGTGAAATTGCACGGAAGTATGTAGGATGAAATTGCAAGTATATAGTACTAGTAATTTTCATGCAGGATTATACGTCAACTCTAGTCATCTTTCCTTGTATGTTGTCACCACAGCCGTTTCTACTTTTTTAGTGTGTGTGCAAATTTGTGTAAAGACACGTAAAATTTCAAAAGAGAAGCTCAAAACATTATTAGCCACATGTCTTGAGAAATAGCTCTAGTGCCCTGATGACACAACTAATTATTACAGTATCAATCTTCTTAATAATATAATTGAGGAAATCCCAAACAAAAACATACAATCATTCATAAACTATTCTTCCATAATACTAGCATGTAACATATGCTCGGAATTCAGTACTCAAATAATTACTTAACTATTTTAAATTATCTCATAAGGTAACTTTCTTTTCGTTTGTAACAATAAAGTCACTGAACTATGCATATTGCACTCAAAAGGTCACTCAACTAATTTTTCCAAATTTTGAATTGTCAAATACCTATTTTACCCTCTAAATTATCAACATTTATCTTCTTTTTATTTTATTTTTAAACTTTTTAATATTATGATTTCCGACTTACCTATAGAATAATAAATATTATTTATAAATTAAAAAAATAAGAAGTATTTAAGCTTACATATTTCCGGAATAATAAAATAATGAGCATAGTAAAAAAAATTAGAATAATTTGTTAGTAATAATAATTTTAGTACTAACAACAAAAATTCAAAAATTTATTTACGCAATTCAGAACGAAAGAAAATAAAAGTTGTAAAGTATATATTCCATGCACGTAATATAAAAATAATTATTTTAATAAAGGTATTTTTATAATATACATTATATATTCTTGAAAATATATTAGTATCTGGATTTACCGGTCTTTTTGTGAACGTCTTTTCTTTTAAAATTAAAGTTGTTCCGTATTTACCAAGACAACAACAACAACAACAATGGCCCTATATAATCCCACATGTGGGGTCTGGGGAGGGTAATATGTACGCAGACATTACCCTTATCCCGTGGAGCAGAGATGTTGTTTCCAGGAGACCCTCGGCTCAAAAAGCAACAATAGACGATATATGAGTATCATCAGTAGAATCATAATAAAATAACAGGAATATAAGAAATACAAAATAGATGGAAGGTATAATAATAACCAGCAGATAAAGCCTTGCATCAGTAGATGACCATTATCATCCTAAAACTAATTCCTAACTGGCTAATCTCACTTTAGTGCGCTGTAAAAATATTCACAACTTCCCATAACCTAAAACTTTAATGCTCGACCTCCACAATTCCCTGTCAAGGGCCATGTCCTCAGCAATCCTAAGTCGCGCCATGTCCTGCCTGATCACCTTTCCCCAATTCTTCTTAGGTCGCCCTCTACCTCTTCTCGTGCCCACCACAGTCAGTCGCTCACACCTCCTCACCGCTGCATCAGTGCTCCTCCTCTGAATGTGTCCGAACCATCTGAATCTTGCTTCCCGCACCTTGTCCTCCATGGGGCCACGCCCACCTTCTCTCGAATTCTTCATTCCTAATTTTATCCATCCTTGTATACCCGCACATACACTTCAACATCCTCATCTCTTCTACTTTCATCTTCTGGATTTGGGGGTTCTTAACCGGCCAACACTCAGTCCAATACAACAGGGCGGCCTAACCAGTGCTCTATAAAACTTACCTTTTAGTAACAGTGGTACTTTCTTGTTACACAGGACTCCCGATGCTAACTTCAACTTTATCCACCCCACCCCTATACGGTGCGTGACATCCTCGTCGATCTCCCCAATTCCCTGAATAACTGACTCAAGGTACTTGAAACTACCCCTCTTGAAAATGACTTGAGAGTCAAGCCTACGTATTTACCAACATAAAGGGGAAATGCTTGTTTTCCTAAGCATATCTAGGTTCTATATACATTTATTAGTTGTAACTTGTAAGAATTTGACCATTTACAGATAGAAAAGGAATTTGAGATATGCCATCGATGGATTGAAAATCCGGTTTTCATTAATTTTTATATGAGCTATGCCCTTTTTGGGAAATCCCTTTCAAGTCTTGGAATATTAGAATCTAAAATTTAGTAATCTCGGTAAAAACAACATTATAAAACTTCAATAATCGCTACAATATTTTACTGGTACGCAATATAATGTTGGAGAGAATGTATTAATAGATCAAAGAGTAGAACATGTAAAATATCAGCATGTCCTTCCAAATATTTAAATTAAACCATCGAAAGTAGGGAGGTTTACAAATTTCAATATATCTAGATGAATGTCGCTTTCCTCATACAGTTCCTAACCCATATCTTTACGTATAATTCCTCTCCACTTTTTAGTAAAGAATCCCTTAAGCAAGAGGATTTATTATCCTTTAAGATACAATATATCCAACTCGAGCGCCTTAACCATTCAACACGGAATATCTAATGTACAAAAATACAAAATAATCAATAATCTTTACCGTGACAAGTGGTAACATTGAGAATGTACGTTGAGATTTGAATACGAATACACTCTGCTTTGAACAATGTTCGGAAACCAAACTAAAATAGAAGTACATATTTGATGTTGAGAATATTATTCATTCAACATGGAATAACTAAAATTTGGTTACACCAACAAGGAATTCATTGTCAACGTGTGGAATTTGATTTAGACATATTATTGTTGCTGCTTTTTTCCGATCATACATACTATAAAAATGTATTGATGCACTTATTAGTTGGGTGCTAGGTTCGCAAAATTCTGTTACTATATTAGTATTGCTCGTTAAGCGAATGAGGATCTAAAAGCCCGTTTGGACATGATTTTTTTTTCCTTTTTCCAATTTTTTTTTGGAAATCAGCGTTTGTTCATAAAATTTTCAATTTTCATTTGAAGATGCATTTTGGAAATTTTCGAAAATTTGAAAAACTTCAAAAAGTTATTTTTCAAAATTCACTCAAATCACTTACAAAACTTCAAAATTCAAAAATAACCCAAACTGAAATTTATGTCCAAACATAACTCTAAATTTCAAATATCATTTTCACTTGAAAAATTTTTTCACCATTTTTTGTAATTTTACAATTCTTATGTCTAAACGCCTACTTAGTTTTCAAGAAAATTTTGGACTGTTATGAAATTATCCAATTTTTATTCAATATCGAACAATTTCATTCTTCAATATTCGACTTCGGATAGAAAATTTAATTTTTTTTATTACCTATAGCTTAGCTCTTCACTTTTTTTTTAGTCCATTAGTGCTCCTATGTTTTAGTAGCACGTTCAATAGTTGAAAATTTGACATCCCAAAAATATTTGTCTTCTAGTAATTCGATTCAATAATAAAATCTCCTTCTTTCGTACACTCAATTAACTATGAATGTTTCCATGCAGGCAAAAAGAGGATATCATGTTTCACACGAAACTATTACTAGGGGTGTACAAAGAAAATCGATAAACCGTACCAAACCGCTAATCCGAGTCAAATCGGGAAAAAAACCCGATAATGAGTTGGTTTGATTTGGTTTGGTGTTGAAAAAAATAACCCGACCATAATTGGTTTGGTTTGGTTTTAACTAAAAAAGGTCAAACCGAAACCAAGTCAACCCGATATTACATTTATTTAATTTTTACAAATATTTTATACATATAAATATTTATTTTTAATACAATTCATAAATATTTCTTTAACTTTTTTACAGTTTTATCTTTAAATATATTATTTCAAGTTTGGAATTAACATTCTTGAATGGTCCAATAAATTTTATAGTTCATAAAGGTAGTAATTCAAATAAACTTTACATCAATACTAATGCTAACAAAGAAAATTCAATTCAACACTAGAAATGACAATAGTGTTGGATATCTATTTTTTAGTTTTGCATTGTTATATTGAAAATACATAACTTAGTTTATCTTTTTCTTTAGTACTTAGTTGTGTAACTAATGTACTTATAATTGTACTTATTTTAGCATGACTTATATAGTACTTTTAGATTATGTTAATACTTATTATGGCTTATTACTCAGTAATATTTTCTTTATGGATTTTAATATTTTTTGTTATTGAATATTTTAGTACAATGCTATGACTCATCTCATATTATTACATTATTTTCTTGAAAAATATATTATATAGTTGTATCCTTGTAGGACTAGAGAAATATATGGAGCACAAGTTATATATTTGTGGTATGAAGACTTATCGGGAAAAAAAACGAAAACCCGAAAAAACCCGAGACTAAAAAACCCGACTTCGTTGGTTTGGTTTGGTTTATAGATTTAAAAAACTGACACTATTGGTTTGGTTTGGTAATTGAAAAATCTGAACCAACCCGACCTATGTACACCCCTAACTATTACTATGGTTTTGTTGGACTTTTAAGTCATTGGGCTTTAAAGTATAAAAGTGTGAATTGGAAATGGAGAGAAAAATGAAATTTGAAGAATAGAGCTTTTGTCTTGCACTTTGTCCCTCATTGGTGACTACATTTGTGGCTATATATATAGAATCACTTCTTAAAGCTCTTAAAAGGAGTTGAAGAGAATGAACCCTCGCCCTATCGTCGTCGCTCGCGGCTTCGCCTTCGGCTTCGAATTTGTCAAATGATCGATAAGATTATTTTTTGGACAAAATTTATTTAATTAATTATTTAATAATTAATTAAATGCCTTCTACAGGTTCAGAGAGCCACTTTGGACGCGGTTCTGGCGTAACCGCCATTCCCCAAGTGGCAAACGGTCATGGCGAGCTTGTTGCACTAAGCTCATTAGGAGGCACATTTATCATATTCGCATGTATCTGACAGCAATGGCATTTTCGGACATACTAGATGCAGTCCGTCTCTATAGTCATCCAAAAATAACCAGCTCTGAGTATTTTCTTGGCTAAGATGAAACCATTTATGTGCGGGCCACAGGTCCATGCATGAACCTCTTCCAACAACCTGGATGCTTCCTTTGCTTCGACACACCTCAATAATCCCAAATTGGGAGTCCTTCTATACAGAATTCCTCCGATGTGAAAGAAGTGATTGGATAACCTGTTCTTTTGAGAAGTGTTTGCAAATTCTGGATATTCTCCTATTGCCAGATATTTCTTAATGTCATGAAAGCATGGTTTTTTGTCCGCTTCTTCCTCGGTATGAGCACAGTAAGCGGGTTGATCCTGGATTTTTACCGGGATAGGATCAATGAAGTTCTTATCTGGATGCTGAATCATGGATGATAGAGTGGCCAATGCATCGGTGAACTCATTCTGGACTCTTGAGACATGACGGAATTCTGTCTTTGTGAACTTCTTCCTCAACTCCTGTACGTGATGCAAATACGGGAGAGAGCCACTTTGGCAGCGGTCCTGGCGTAACCGCGACAGGCGACGAAATTTCTGAATATGCACCTTTTTCAGAACAGACATCACACCTCTTCCAATAATTGCCTATAAATTCAAAGGCATGGCTTTATTTTTAACACACCAAAAATATTACAGAACTTCCTTCTTTCTGAAAATACTGCATTATCATTCGCAGTCTCTCTCTCTCGAATTCGTAAGTGTGATTTTGCTCCGTTCTTTAAGTTCGTTGGTATCCTGCAGTTTGTATTGCCACTGTTGCAGGAAGTTTATTCCATTTTATCCTAGGAGGATTTAATCCATTACCTTGGCAACGTGTGAGGGGGTTAAAATTCCTTAAGGATGCACAAGCAAATTGTGGACTCGGAATATTTCTTAATCTCTATTGGTTTTCCAGTTTCTTTTATTTTTCTAACAGTTTTCTGATTTTGTATTTTAACACAATAGAATTCACAAGCTTAAGGAATTTTATACTAACGTTTCTGTGTTGAATTATATACTAAACTGTTTTCTATACTGCGTTGGAGACTAAAGCCTTGGTGCTTTCTACTCCAATAATTGTTCTGTCCGGTTTAAAGTATATAAAAACTTTGCCGGAATAATAAACGTACGTGTTTAAAATATATAAAAACTTTACCATGGTTGCATGTTGTCTATTTGTTTTAGTATTCAGTTTGAAGATATCAAACCTTCATTGATTTAATAAAGTTCTGTTTTGTTTCCAACTCTACAGAAACATGACGAATGAAAACCAAACTAATGGAAATATTGTGGGGACGGGTGCTACTGTTACGAATGTTGCTGCCTCGTCAAGCTGTTCTACTCCTGCTCATGCTATGGCACCAGCAGAAAAATCCGAAAAATTTTCCGGTATTGACTTCAAACGTTGGCAAATGAAGATGCTCTTCTATCTTACTATGTTGAGTTTGCAACGTTTCATCAAGGAGGATCCTCCGGTCTTAGCAGAAAGTACTCCGGATAATGAACGACTTGTTGTAACTGAAGCATGGAGACATTCTGATTTCTTGTGCAAAAACTACATTTTGAGTTGTTTGGAAGATGGCTTGTACAATGTCTATAGCGTTATGGAAACTTCAAAAGCATTATGGAATGCGCTTGAGAAGAAGTACAAGACTGAGGATGCTGGACTTAAGAAGTTCGTGGCTGCTAGATTTTTGGATTTCAAGATGATTGACACTAGATTGGTTATAACTCAAGTCCAAGAATTACAAGTCATTGTGCATGACCTCCTTGCTGAAGGTATGACCTGAATTAATAATTTTATTAATAAGATTTATCTTGTTATTAATTATAAATTTGGTATTGAAGGTATGGTCATAAATGAGGCCTTTCAAGTCGCTGCTTTCATTAAGAAATTACCTCCGTTGTGGAAGGATTTTAAGAACTATCTTAAACACAAGCGAAAGGAAATGACACTAGAAGACTTGATTGTTCGTTTGAGGATAGAAGAAGACAACAAAAATACTAAAAAGAAGTCACGTGGGAACTCGACAATAATAAGGGCTAACATTGTTGAGGAGGCACCACAAAACAAGAAAAGGAAGAAGGCTTCTGGATGAAAGAACTACCCAAGAAAGAAGAAGTTCAAGAGTAATTGCCACAACTGTGAAAAATCTGGGCATAAGGTCGTGGATTGTCGTGCGTTAAAGAATGATAAGAAGAAAAAGAATCAAACTAACATGGTTGAAAATGCTGATGAAATGGAGGACTTGTGTGCCATGTTATATGAATGCAACTTGGTAGGAAACTCTAAAGAATGGTGGATAGATTCTGGAGCCACCCGCCATGTTTGTGCTAACAAGGAGTTATTTTCTTCTTATGCCCTTGCAGAACCCGACGAGACAATTTTCATGGGAAATTCATCTACAGCCAAAATTGAAGGAGTTGGCAAGATTGCGTTGAAGATGACATCAGGAAAAATAGTGACTCTAAACCAAGTTCTCCATGTTCCAGAAATTCGTAAGAATCTTGTGTCTACCTCACTTCTTGTCAAGAATGGATTCAAATG
>MDKF010939265.1:0-15042 GCA_026770625.1 Nicotiana glauca
ATATATATATATATATATATATATATACACATATCACTGTTTGTGAAAAAAAAAAGATATTAATCGACTAATAGGCATGGTTCATTTTGCTAGATCTGTTAGGGCTTCAATGTAAAAATAGCACTGTATAGCCAGTTTTCGGACTGGTCAATCAAAAATAGCCAGCGTTTACCAAGTCAACAAAAAATAGCCACCATTTTGCTGCAATAGAGATCGGTCCAGCATAATATACTGGAGCTCGGTGTACTTGCATATGAACTCCAACATATTATGCTGGACCAGTATACTTTGCTGGCTCCAGTATAATATACTGGAGACTGGAGCACTAGTGCTCCAAACTCCAGTATATTATACTGGACTAATATACTTGCTGGAACTCCAGTATATTATGCTGGAGTTCTAGTGTACTTATGCTGGAACTCCATCATATTATGCTGGAGTTCTAGTGTACTTATGCTGGAACTCCATCATATTATGCTGGAGTTCCAACATACTATCTTGGAACTCTAGTATAATATGTTGGAGTTCAAGTATACTTATGCTGGAACTCCAGCATAAAATACTGGAATATTTTTCGGGTTTTGAACAGTGTTTTCGCTTAGATTTATCTTTATATAAAAGTGGCTAAATTTCTATTACTTTTAAAATTGAACTATTTTTGAACGACCAATTGTAAATCTGACTAATTTTAAATTTCTCCCGGCTTCGACTTTGAAAAGGTAAGCATTAATTTCTTTCTTTATTAATTGTGCGGATATCAGTGATTATTATGTTTTGGATCCTTCTCGTGCTTTTTCATGAATTCTCCTTTATTATTATTTCTGAATCAACTTTGAATTTCAATTAACTAAAGTTGTAATTAATATTTTTCTTTCCTTCCCTGCTAGCAAAAGTTATTAAAGGAAAAAACTTCGACCATACATCCAAAAGGAAATAGGATTGTAATCGCTATAGCAATATGCATCTAATACAAGAAATAGGATTACAACATATATATATATATATATATATATATATATATATATATATATATATATATATATATATATATATATATATATATATATATATATATATATATAAAGCATAATACAACTTATATATACTAAAATAACCTTATAATATTACGCATAATAACTCATAATGAAAGGACATAATGAAAATTCTACACGTTAGCCTTGTAATCCTATTAGTTTTAGGACATCTCAATATGTTAGTTTACAAAATATTCCTAAAATATTGAATTTACTTTTTCCATGATCTTCGGTTGTTGTAGAGTCTTTAGGACTTCAAATTAATTAAAAAACTGTGATCTTGGTTTAATTAATACTAATATATCTATGTTTGAAAGTGTCACTAAAATTTTCACGTAAATCATATATTTTGAAGGACATACGAATAAGAACTTTGAATTATAAAAAGATTTAGCTACCATACACGTGACAATGTTCCTCCCACTCAAAGTGACACAAAAAGTCAACATAATATATGTTGTAAAACTTCACTTTATAATTTTAGAAATCAAAAGTGCACATTAAATTGGAAAAAAATTAAGTCACTAGAGAATTGAATATCCTAAAATAAAAAATAAAAACACTAAAAAGAGGACTTATGGTAAATACAATTTTTACGTATAATAGACATTAAATTGTGTATCATGCACTTGCCACTTGATCTATTTTGCTATAGAATGTAAAAGTAAAACAATGACATGTTATATTTCTATCTATCTATCTATCTATCTATCTATCTATCTATCTATCTATCTATCTATCTATCTATCTATCTATCTAATTATAAAAGAACGAATAATTTATGCTAAATGTTGAACGACTCAAATATCCTTGAAATATAATTGATAGACTTTTATGCCCCTAAATATTTATGTAATTTAAGAATATAATTGTAAATAATCCACGAGAAGAATTCTTTTCGATTTAAATCTCACACACATCGATCCTACAAAGATTGATATTTGGTAGGACTCTTTTCGGATTTAATTAATTGCACTCATTTCGGATTTAATTAATTGCTTGAACTGCTACCGATATGCATCGTTTAGAGGACAACAACATGTGGCCTAATACTTTTTGGATAGACTTTTATGCCTTCTTTAAATTATTCTTATTCTTAATATAAATTTGCAAGTTATTTTAGAAGAAAAGAACTTTCAGATGAAATAGATTTCTTATTAGAAGTTAGGTTGGCCGTGGATTGGATCTTCTGGGGTAAGTTTTTTTTTTTTTTTTAAGGTTTTCTTGTATTTATTATATTTTTACTATTTTACAAAAAAAATAATCTGATCTTTAAAGTGAGGAAAGTTCATTCGTAGAGAATAGAGATGGCTTATCTTTAAAGTAAGTATTCTTCATGAAAATTTTGCATTCATTTAAATATCTTATTCCAGGTTGACCCACATCTATTTGTAAGGTTTAAAAAATTGTAATACCGGCAAGGTAACTTTCTAAAATTTGAAGACAACGGAAAAATTATGGGACTTTTTTGCCCTCAAAACTATAGCAATTGAATAAAGATTAAAAGATTAAATTAATCATATTGGCCAATCAACAATTGTCACAACCCAAATTCCAAACCCGGTCGTGATGGCACCTCTTGTGAGACAAGGCCAACCAATAGATTAACAATACTCCTTTTATCAATTTCTTAGCAAGAATGAGTCGAAAACAATAGATAACATTATCATAAATGCGGAAGAAAATAATATAATAGGGAACCATCTTGGCTCAGCCCGAAATCGGGGTGTCACAAGTCACGAGCATCTAAAGAAGCCTGAACACAACTACACGGCTAATAATATACAATAATAAATTCTAAAATTTTAAAGACAACGTCCGGTGCCGCGAACGCTGGCGGTCACCTTGCTCAGCTGCAATAGTAGTACCTTTAATTAGCTAATAACCCGCTACCGGTTGAACAATACTTGCAATTCCTCAACTCGAATTTCACCCCGAGGCCCCCGGGACCTCAACCAAAAGCACCAACATAACCCATAACATCATTCAAACTTGTTCCAATCCTCAAAATACATCATCCAATGCTAAAACCATCAATTCACATCGGATTCAAGCCTAAGTTCTTTAAAAACTTCCGAAACACGCATTCGATCAAAAACCCGACCAAACGACGTCCGAATGACCTAAAATTTTGCACACACATCACAAATCACATATCGAAACTAAAACAACTCTCTGAATTCCATTCCGACTCTCGGATGAAAATCTCACCTATCAACCGGAATTCGCCAAAATACTAACTTCGCCAATTCAAGCCTAATTCTACACCGGGCCTCCAAAATTACTTCCGATCAGGCTCCTAAGTCACAAATCATCCTCCGAAGCTAACCGAATCATCAAAAATCACATCCGAACCTTCTAAATCATAAGTCAACATCCGGTTGACTTTTTCCAACTTAAGCCTTCCTTAAAGAGACTAAGTGTTTCATTTCTTATCAAAACCAATCCAAATCAATTCTAACACACCACCTATCGATAACGAAACATGAAGAAGCATGAAATGGGGGAAACGGAGCAACCACACATGAGACGACGGGCCGGGTCATCACATCCTCCCCAACTTAAACAAACGCTCGTCCTCGAGCGTGCCCAGAGTTGTCCTAGAAGCCAACCAATAGCTAAATGACCTTATCAAGCATATACCCGGGATGATACCACGCCACCCTATCTCATATAGGTCCGACAACATAATATAGCTGAAATTTCACAATCCTTCAAGACCATAAAACGTAGAACCACATTGCACCTCCCAAAGTCATACTCAAAATCAGAACCATACGTCAATATTCAGAATAAACCTAAACCATCCATAATAAACCATACTTGAAACCTCAGGTGGAACCATATGATATACCACATAATCCAAACACTCAAAACGATAGACTCTATTCACGACAGTTGTCCACAACAACCATATACCGATAGAAAACCTCTTATTGGCTAAAGTCTTATTCCAACACTTTCATATACTGCTAACGATAAATAGAATACGCGATAAACCGTAACCATTTCTCAGGTCACCCATACATAAATCCACTTCCCTATTGAGTAATGCCACAACAGATTTTCGGGCCAAACCTCGATATAAACCCTCGAATCAGCTGAAATCACATTTGTTCGCATTCATTAATGTCTCCAACGATCACCTCGAATTCAATGCACCACTCCGGTGATATGACACCTCATCATAGGCCTAAGCCACAACTTGCATAATCCACGCACCAATGATGGGCGGTCTGAACATACTCAAATCATGACAAATGACTCAAATAAAAGAGCTGTAACTCAGACTCCTCAGTACCATCACAACATAAGGATGAGACCCCGTCTCACATCATATAAATAGAGTACCTGAATCCTCCTCAAAAGGTTATAACTTCAGATGGCCTCGCCACAACGCGCGATCCTATCCAAGCACTGTTACAGATGAAGCACCTCAAGTCACCATGCTCAAAATACACAGCCACACACAGATTGATATCTGAAACTAAGAAATCCATCACACCCACGATGAAGCAAGTAATATACACCATTCAATCCTGAAAGGACACAACCTATGCGCTATTCGCTGAGCAACACCCAATACGGACTTTCCTCAGAAACCAGGAAGCAAGGCATACAAAGTAACATATGGAAAACTGTTCTCAATATCACACTATTGCGGCATGCAACCCGATCCAGATAACATACCCGTGGCGGCGTGCCACCCGATCCACACAAATATCTCACATAGGGAGATGGACATCGAGCCAAATTTTGCTCATTATAACAAAATACCGAGTATCGGTCGTAAGCATACTGAGTGCATAATGATATCTACATATAGCATTGTAAGCCACAAAACTCAAACACAATCCGAAAATCATAATGCCTCACAACACAGAAAAGCATGTCATAGATATCCCCAGATCATTAGCAGGCTCAATAACGATAGATTCAACCTATCCATCAACAATACATATCGGGGCCAACCAACCATCTCAATCTAAATATGTAGACACATCGGCCTGCCAACGAGCTCAATACCAAAAAGCCTGAAGCTGCTCCTTCCACTATTATGACTCCGACTGAAGCCGTACGATATGGTGCCCGGCACCAAACAAATGCCGAAATCCATAATCTTGCCCGGCGACATGCCCGGCCATAAGAAACACATCCGAGAAAGTCCCTCTATACCGGAACTGAATCAATGGTAGAAACCTCTATACTGACATCCGCCACGAAGTCCCGATTAATAAAAGCAATAATTGCCAGCCGTCCGCTGGTCTTTGGAATAAAAACCACTCTTCTAGAACACAATCTGATGCACCTTGCCACGCAACCTGTGGCATTTTCCCACATAACCCATAGCACAATAGTCTAGAATAAACCAACACTTAGACATCTAGTCTACACTCCAATATTATGTACCAAAATCTAATATACCAAGCAAAGAAAGATCCACTCGGGCCTCCAATCCCAATAGCCGCTAGACGGTGCCGAATACACACGATCCACAACCACATCATAAACTGTAGCTGAGAACTCTCAGTCTCCATCTCTATATAGCACACGAATCACTGTACCTGATCCCAAATTCCATCGTACGAGTACATATTACATCTAAAGTACCCAATCATCCCACGAAAGATATTCAAAAAAAATTCCCTTGCGCCATCAAACAAACTCGGATATCAGCAGTCGATCTAGCAAGAAAGTGCCAGAATACTACCGAGGTATCATCGGTCCAATCACATTACCCGTCTTTCGAGACATATACCCTCGTCAAATCACTTTCAATTAGAAGTACCATTTCCTTGATTACCTGAGGCTACCCGTTGCCTAAGAATTTTTATGAACTTCTTTTCAGAACTAAATCGTAACTCACCTAGCCAACGACCTCCACTGATCCCATTTGGAAGAAAAATCATTACACATTCCATGCTTCGCATACCCATAGAAAATACATTCATCTCCAACCACGGTAAAACTCATCAAGAACTCTCTCTCCCAATTCCATTGCACAAGCTAAACTGACAGGACTGAATTCCTTCTACCCGAACCAAGCTAAGCAAGCTGTCAGAACTCAAGAGCCTTGCTGCATAACACCAGTAAAAGCTCATTACCTCAGACACATACAAAGAATTAATCATATCCTTACCAAATCGATTCGGTCTACTATCAAGCTATTCTATCTATTTAATTTCTCTTTTTATTCATAATACACCTGATATTTCTCCCTCGCTGTAGCATCAAAATACCTCAATCCAGGCTTACCACACGAGACTCGCACAAGACCACACTGTCTAAGACCCATAGGCCACCGAATACTCTCTCAAATGTTCCCAGATACACCACATTCCCAAAATACTCTACTATGAAGAACCTCATGTGAATCTGAATTCGTTACCGTTACTTTCCAGATACCGATACATAGAATCCCATAATTATCATAAAATACCACACGTCTTGATATTTTCTAATGAAACACAGTCCCTAGCCACATACACAACCTTAAGACACCTGATTATTATTCATGCCAATTCTTGAACACAATAAAACCATTCTCAAGAGTCATTCACTCTTACACAACTTTAAATTATCTGGCTTAACGAACTGAACTACTCGTGGCTTATTAACACTCTGACACCGTAGAACATGATCTCATACTAATACAAACAACCACATTCCTTCTCTATACACTGAGCATTGTTTACCAGCATCAACTCAAGACATCCTATTATTTTCACACATCTACGAAGCATCGTATAACCTTTATCAAAATTTTCCTTCACATGTGCCATCCTCGGCTCAATTTCTGCAACCAGAACTGATCCGCCCGTATACCTCAAAACGGAACCAACATAGCACATAACCGTGCAGTCAGCTAATCAACTGCAACCTCCCTAACTTGGCTCGAAGCCATACATCAAGACACCCTTAACAATTCATAAAACTTTTGCTCTAACGATGCAACAATGAGATTAAACTCAATCATCTACAAGTTTGTGAAAACAAAGATCATCTAGTACTGTAATCCTCTGCAAATGTCGCATTCATCCCCACATCAACTGAGTCCATTCCCTTGAGCGACCCGAATTTATCAAGTTTCAACACGTATTCTTCAATTACACACGAGATCTTCTAACATACCCACAAGGGTCATACCACTTAAGAACTCTCCGCAGGAGATAACCCACCTACTTCGCCTCAATTCTATATTTCATCACACCTTCCACCATCATATACGTTACACAGTCATTTTAGCCTTCTGAGTCTGAACTCAGGTACCTCATGAAATGCACTACACTCCCCAACTAGGAGACACAAAAATATTCTTCACGTGCCCATATTCGGGCTACACATCAAATCACAATAGGAATCAAACACTTAACAACTCATCTATCATTCAGCAGACTCCTTCGTCACTATCAAGATCACATAGATACATCTCGCAGTACCAACATACTCATCACATGAATATCCAACCGCCTTTCCAGCTAATAGGGATAATACCGAACATACAAGTTTAAAACACTTGCTCACATAATCAGCACCTCGGTGCTCAAGACATAGACAAAGATTCAGCCTCAAGTCCTCCAGACTGGCCGAACATCAAACTCGCAGAGATTATATCTCGCCCCTTGATAGGGGAATCACCAGCCATAAAGGCACATCTGATACTGAGCGCTAATATGCGCATACAAACGCGTGGAAGGAATTTCAAGAGTTATACCTCAAGCCGAATCAAGTAAGCACGATAAGAATTCCAAGAAAATGAAATTTTCCTAAAGGTTCTGCAGCCTCTCGAAGATAAATACAGACGTCTCTGTAACGATCCGCGAGACTCTACTAAACCTGCTCATGACTCGTAAAACCTAGTAACCTAGGCTCTGATACCAACTTGTCACAACCCAAATCCTAAACCCGATCATGATGGCGCCTCTCATGAAGACAAGGCCAACCAACAGATTAACAATACTCCTTTCAACAATTTCTTAGCAAGAATGAGTCGAAAATAATAGATAACATTATCATAAATGCGGAAGAAAATAATATAACAGGGAACCATCCCGGCTCAACCCAAAATCAGGGTATCACAAGTCACGAGCATCTAAAGAAGCCTGAACACAACTACACGGATAATAATATACAATAATAAATTCTGGAATTTTAAAGACAACGTCCGGTGCTGCGAACGCTGGCGGTCACCTTGCTCAGCTGCAATAGTAGTACCTTCAATCAGCTAATAACCCGCTACCGGGTGAACAATACCTGCAATTCCTCAACTCGAATTTCACCCCGATAGCCATCCAAAATACCTCGAGGCCCCCGGGACATCAACCAAAAGCACCAACATAAACTATAACATCATTCAAACTTGTTCCAATCCTCAAAACACATCAACCAATGCTAAAACCATCAATTCACATCGGATTCAAGCCTAAGTTCTTTAAAAACTTCCGAAACACGCATTCGATCAAAAATCCGACCAAACGACGTTCGAATGACCTGAAAATCACAAATCACATATCGAAGCTACAACAACTCTCTGAATTCCATTCCGACTCTCGGATCAAAATCTCACCTATCAACCGAAATTCGCCAAAATACTAACTTCGCCAATTCAAGCCTAATTCTATACCGGGCCTCCAAAATCACTTCCGATCACGCTCCTAAGTCAAAAATCATCCTCCGAAGCTAACCGAATCATCGAAAATCACATCCAAACCTTCTAACTCATAAGTCAACATCCGGTTGACTTTTTCCAACTTAAGCCTTCCTTAAAGAGACTAAGTGTTTCATTTCTTATCAAAATAAATCCAAATCAATTCTAACACACCACCTACCGATAACGAAACATGAAGAAGCATGAAATGGGGGAAACGGAGCAACAATACATGAGACGACGGGCCGGGTCGTTACAATAATCAAATATTATATAGAACTTAAAAGAATCATTTTGAACTATATTAATTTATATTAGAAAGACTGATAATTTTAAGTTAATGATAGTAAATTATTTTCATTCGTATAGCTTGAATATTAAAATTACCGTAAGATATAATTTAAGAATTTTTAAACCCAAAGTTTAGGAAAATTACATTGGGTTCAAAGATTTTGTGCAACTTCCAGCACCAAGCTCACATGGAAAGGCAACCTCTAAAATGTCACACATTTTTTACTATTTTTTTTATACAAATCATGTGATACTTGACTTAAGATACTCGTGCAATGCACGCACATAGAGACTAGTATTATAATAAAAGTATGAATACACTATTGGTTTATAAAAATAACCATATAACTAATATTAAGCATAATAATTCACAATAAAAGGATATAATAAGAATTCTAGGTATTAACATTGTAATCATGTTAGTTCTTGGACATAATACTACACGTTAAGAATCCTACATAATTATCTTTAGAATTATTATTATAGTATAATTACTTGCGGGCATAGACATATAATACTATATGTTAACATGTAAACCTATACCTCTAGAAACATGTTAGATTTCCTATTAATATAATTACTTTCGGGATAGAGACATATTTTTAGCCATGTAATCCTATTACTTTTAGGATATACTTCTTAAAATATTTTATTACTAATTTAATTTGAAAATATATTATATTGTCCTATTTATAATTTAATATGAGAATGTATTATGTTGTCTAAATTTATTTAGGAAAAAGAGAGCCAATAGATATTATAAAAGTATAAATACAATATTTATAGACCAAAATATCCCTAAAATATTAAACAGAAGAGTTCATAGGGAAAGGACATCTGTAATAATGTCACGACCCCTGTTCGCCCTCCGTGAACTGTTGTGATGACACCTAGTCTCTACGACTAAGTAAACAATGCGGAACATAAGCAAAACTTGCAGAAGAAATAATCAAAAAATCATAAATAACTGAAATAAGTAATATATAAAATGCACTCGGCATATACAATACTTAACTTCTCAAAACCAATATATACTCCCAAAACCTGGAAACCCATGAATCACAAGCTAAGAAATACTACATAGCACTAACTCCAGAATGTCTAACAAGAATAGAAAATATAGAAGGGGTAAATACTAATGCAGGAATAGAAAAAGACTCCTCGGTTTGCGGATGTGGAAAATATACCTCGAAGTCATTAAAGTAGTCGCCTCGTCTCAGGGGTGATAGGACTAGATAGAAGTACCTGGATTTGCACATGAAAAACATGCGCAGAAAGGGCATGAGTACACCATAACGGTACTCAGTAAGTGCCAAGCCTAACCTTGATTGAGTAGTGACGAGGAAAGTCAAGGCACTACTGAGGTAAGATAAAATATAAGGTATAATAGGATAAGATAAGCAATTCATTTGAAAGCTAACAATAAGAATTTAATACGAGAAAGTAAGGAATGCAATAACCGAAACAGAGGCTAAAACGATCACAAGGATAATAACCGAGGATCTCTCAGTATCCCGAGGATCTCTTGGTATCCTCAATCTGTACCAGGGATCTCTTGCTATCCTCAATATATGCTAGGGATCTCTTGGTATCCTCAATATATGTTAGGGATTTCTTGGTATCCCGATTATACGTGCTGGGGATCTCTTGGTATCGCGCACTATAGTCCAAATCAATATATATATACAGGGGGATCTCCCGAAATATAATCCGTAGTCCCAAAGTAAACATACAGGGGGGATCTCCCGGGTTACCGTCCCGTAGTCCCAAAGTAAACACATAGCAACAACATGAAGAATACACAATTAAATTCAAATTCCATATCAAGGTAAAGTAGGTATTTCTAGCCTAGCATGTTGCACATAATCCAAATAAGGAATTTTGAGAAAGTAAATCAATTAAGTCAATTAGACATGCTTTCCTAAGCTAACAGCATGCTTAAATTCCACGTAATATAAACAAGAAAGGAAAATACAGTCAAGGCTATTTTAATGAAAAATAAGATTTTCAACAATTAGCACAAGTACGCGCTCATCACCTCACATATAAGGCATATCAATTCTAAGGGGAAGGTTCCCCCACACAAGGTTAGACAAGCCACTTACCTCGAATAAAGCTCAAATCAATTCGAAATCACACCTTTGCCACGAGTATCCGACTCCAAATGATCCAAATCTATTCAATTCCATTTTATAATGTAAATAATACTTCAAAAAGCTAATTCTACAATCAAATATTGAGCTAATACGCGAAATCATATAAAATGCCCAAAATGCCCTTTGGCCCCACGTCTCGAAATTGGGTAAAAATTTACGTTTTCGAAAATACTCACACTCACACGAGTCTATTCCTATAAGAATATCTCAAATTGGATGTCAAAAACCCAATCAAAACCCAACAATTTGGCCTATGAAGTTTATCAAAGTTTTCCCAAAGTTTTACACCTAATTTGAAATTTAAAGGCTAGATTTAAGTTAGGAATCATGGAAATTGATCTAAGTTGGGTTGAGATCACTTACCAAAGTCACCACGTGTAAAATCCTTCAAAAATCGCCCATCCTAAGCTCCCAAATTAGAAATTATGAAAATAAGCTTAAACCCTCGAAATGGGATTTTAATGTCTCTGCCCTGATATTTGTTCACTGCGATCGTGAGAAGTGGGACGCGATCGTGAAGAATAAAAAATGAAAGGCTCTCGGTTTGGCCTATGCAAACACGAAGACGAACATGAACACCTACACGCGATCGCGGAAGAGGAAGAAACGGGCTTACACGATCGCAAACAAGACCACGCAAACGCGAAGAGTGAAGAGGCTGACTTTCGTGATTGTGAGTAAGGTAATGCGATCATGAAGAACAACTTAGGCTCCCCCTCAGAGAATGCACTACGCGATCGCGGATGGAAGTCTGGGATAGCAAAGAAGGAAACCAGATACCAGTATTTCAACAATTCAACAAGTCCCAAAAATGATCCGTTGAGCATCCGAAACACATCCGAGGCCCCCAGGACCTCAACCAAACCTACGAACATATCCCATAAAATCGTTCAAACTTTTTCCAACCTTTAGAACGCTCAAAACAGCATCAAAACACCTATTTTTCATTGGATTCAACCTTAAGAATTTCAAAAACTCTAAAAACACACTTTTGATCAAAAAATCTATCAAACCTCGTTCGAATGACCTGAAATTTTGCACGCACGTCCCAAATGAAATAACGGAACTAGTGCGACTATTGAAATTCCATTCCGACCCTCGGATCAAAATCTCACTATGGAATCGGAAACTTCAAAATTTGACCTTTCGGCATTTCAAGCCTAAATTAGCTACGGACCTCCAAAACACAATCCGATCATGCCCCTAAACCTGAAATTACCCAACGGAGCTGATGGAACCATTAGATTTCCATTTGATGTCGTCGTCATATTATTCCGACTACGGTATTTTTCTAACACTTAAGCTCTCATTTAGGTAATAAGTATCCAAAAACTCTCCGAAACTCAAACCAAACCTCCCAACAAATCAAAATAACACAAATAAACTTGGGGAAAATAGTTAATAGGGGATCGAGGCATAAATTCCAAAAATGATCGGCTGGGTCGTTACATCCTCCCACACTTAAACATTCGTTCGTCCTCGAATGAGCATAAAGATATACTTGAAGTAGTGAAAGGATGAGGGTAATGGCTGCGCATATCCTACTCGATCTCCCGGGTCGGCTCCTAGACCGGCTAACCCCACTACTGAACCTTCACGGATGCGACCTCAGCTTCCTGACCTGCCCGTCCAATATTGCCACTGGCTCCTCAACATAAGATAGATCCTTCTCCAACTAGGCTGAGCTGAAATACAACACATGCGACGGATCACCGTGATACCTCCGGAGCATACAAACATGAAATACCAGGTGAACTCCTACCAAACTGGGAGGTAAGGCAAGCTCGTAAGAAACCTCCCCAATGCACCTCAATATCTCAAAAGGGCCAATAAACCTCAGACTCAACTTACCCTTCTTCCCAAATCTCATAATGCCCTTCATAGGCGAAACCCAAAGCAGAACCCACTCTCCAACCATATAGGAAACATAACGAACCTTCCGGTCCGCGTAACGCTTCTGTTTGGACCAGGCTGTACGGATTCTCTCCATCATCGTCTCTCTCAGAGACGGACCTCCAAGAACCCTAGTCGCCACCCTTCCCCTTCGCCATAAACCCAGCGGCAACGATGCCAACGACCACAACCTTAACACCTAAGACCTTTCAACCATCCTGAATCCAAATCCATGAACCATTAACCTCGAATCAACCTGCATCGTCTCGAATATCGATTTGAAGATTCGATAAGAAAACCAATCGACCCCAACCAAGCCCAAATTCATACCAGGTGTTCCCCTGACCTTCCTCATAACCAAACCAAGCTTGGCTTGGTTCGAATCTAACCAGAAAACTACGAACCTCAAATCGACAGCATGAACCCTTGAAATCTAAAGTGGGGATTCTAGTAGATTCAATAGATGATTGAGGTCCGATGGACCTTAGTTTGGGTGTTCTCAGTTGAAAACACCCTAGTTATGGTCCGTTTGGCTTCAAATTTTTGAGTTCCAGTCAAGTTCGAGTCTTCTTGAGTTTCTTGAGGTATTTTTCCCTTTCTTTGGTTCTTTATGGTGTGTATCTGTTATTTGTTTATTTTTAGTTTTAGTTAATTTTTCACTTTTACTATTCGACTGTTCTGTTCATCTCCAACCAAGACCTTTTATTTGGTCAATTTTTCTTCTGGTCGTAGTCAAGTAGGATATGAACTATATAGTGATTAAATATTGACAAAACATTAGTTTCATAAAATCACCTGCTTTGTCCAAAAGCATGAATTACCATGTAGGTTCTCTGTGACTGTTTTGTTTGTTACTCGTGTGTATATGTAGTCCACTAAATAAATGTTGTCAATTAAAATTGGTTGAAAACTAAGGAGGCATGATAACGGGCATTTTTGTTTACTCATGTATAATTACCAGCCCTGCCTCTGTATTAATTCATACTGAGCCGGAAGATGCTCAGTTTGATAGCTTCAAGGGGTTCGAGTTGATCAGGATTGGTTCCCAATATGATCAACTCATTCCCTTTTAGACTAATACTCTTTGATGGTAGACCCTTCTGCCTTGAATCATTGATTGGACTATAGGATTGGTTATAGCTGAAAAAGTTGATAATTAGCAATCAGTGTTAATGGCAATTTTTAAGGGGTTTATATACTGATTAAGAAGCTTAGGCAGGGGCAGTAATTCCCAGAGGTTTGAGGGTAGTTTTGGGTCTTCACTGGGTTTAAATTGGTTAGTTCAAGAAGACTGTCAAGTGGCTATTAAAGTAGCCTTAAGTTTAAAAACAGTGGGGTTCCCATGACAGCATGGGAATAAATTTGATTACTATAAGGCACCCATAACTCTTGAATAAAACAATAGGGGACAAGGGTGGGGAACAAAATGGTTTGCATCAAGAAAAGGTTTTAAGGCATGGGAATCTAAGGGGTATGGGCAGTAATGTCTGTTGATTTCCAAGATAGACCTTAGAGGTCTATTTTTCCTATAAATAGAGGATTTGCTAGCTAGAGCAAGGGGTTCCTTTTTTGGAGAAAAGAGAACAATCTTTTAGACAGTCAGTTTTTCTTCTTTCATACAGTCTAGGGGTTAGAGATTAGAGAGGGCTGAAAACTTCAGTTTTGAGAGGACACTCAATAAACATGGCTGGAAACTTCAGTTCCTAGTGGGAGTTTGGATAGGGTCTAGGCTGGATATTTGAGAGAGGAAAACAGAGAGAAAAGAGGCTGGATTCCGATACTTAGAATTCAGTCTTCGATAGTGCAAAAGAAAACAGAAAATCAGAGACTATCTAGTGTATTTTCGAGTGTGATCTATACCTCCTGTTGTGTCTTTTTCTGGATTCTTGTTTGATTTTCAAGTTATTGCTGGAGTTCTGTTTAGCTTCCATTTATTGCTGGATTTTTTTTTGGGCTTCGAAGTTGCTGGTTTTTCTGTTGAGTCTTCTGTGGGCTGGTTATTGTGGGTTGCTGGTTATGG
>MU674765.1:35457-49282 GCA_026770625.1 Nicotiana glauca
GGATCTCCCTGGCATAACCCAAGGAGCTTTTTCTTTCCAAATCCCGGCATAACCCGTGGATCTCCCTGGCATAACCCAAGGAGACTTTTTCTTTCCAGACCCCGGCATAACCCGTGGATCTCTCTGGCATAACCCAAGGAGCTTTTTCTTTCCAAATCCCGGCATAACTCGCGGATCCCCCTGGCATAACCCAAGGAGACTTTTCTTTCCAAATCCCGGCATAACCCGGCTATTTCCCAGCACAACCTGGATCCATTCACAAGGATACACAATCCTGATTTGACTGTCTAGATATGTGTCACAACTAACTCACGAAATTTCCCTAGTCAAAACTGGGGCAGAAAATTTCGTTCGTTTGTTTGTCTTTGATGTCTTAAGCAGGTTTGACCTCGAGGCACATGATTCGATTGGCCTACAGAATGAGTCTCAATCCAAAATGAAGAAAAGAAGAAAAGAACAAAAAGAAAAACAAAAGAAGGTGAGCTCAAATATTGGAGCAAACAAAAGGGCGAACTGCCCGAAATCTGATTGAAGTCGCAAGCCCCGCCAATCTTGTTTCACTCAATGTTGCAGAAATAAACAAGCACCTACAACCTGCGAGCATCAAGATTCAGATCGAAGTCTACAGCAAAATCAGCTAAGACTCAAGATCAAATTTTCAAGAGAATTATAGATAGGAATCTTGTAACTCATAGTTGATAGGCATAGCTATGTTTAGCTTCGATTTTCCCTTTTGGTGTAATAAGGATGTCAGTAAGCAGTAGCGGCAACAGCAACGGTAGTAACAGCAAGATCACAGCTTCATGGTAGTCCCAGCTACCAAAACTTCCCGAACTATATTGACATGATTCCTATTTAGCCCAGGATATGTAGGAGGCCTCCCGAAGCAAAGGCTCGGTCAAACTCTTTCAAAATGCTTCACACGGAGTACTCAAACGGGCAAAAATCGCTCGTATCCGCTCATTTATCTTTGCACGAAAACTCTTCGTGTTTCCGGGCAAAGAGGGGCAGCTGTGAGCACGTGATTTTTTTCCCTATATGAGAATTACTCCCAAAATTCAAAATAAAATATTTTTTGTGCTGTGTCTGATTTTTTGTGGATTTTTGTGTTATTTTCGTATTGTTTGCATTTCTCTGTGCGTGTTTATTTATTAGATTAATATAAAATACAAAAATATATCGCGTTTACATTTAAGATTTATTAGGAGAAATTAAGTTTTATTTTTACAAAAAATGAAAATCACAAAAATAATACGCTTTACATTTTAGCATTTAAAGGTCTAGCTGTGTGATTTATTTTTAATTAATATTTAATTGTATGTGTTATTTGTTAGTAAAAGTTAATTAGTATTTTCATAAGTTAATTTGATTTTTGTAATGTAATTTAGAATTTTATTTCTTAATAAATTAGGAATTAGAAATGAAGAAAGGAAATTAAAACAAAGAGAAAATCGGATTGGGCCATCCCATATTTAACCAAAATCAGGCCCAAAAACCTCACCCCTCGCCCGGTTCGGACCAATTCCTCTCCAAGACGTCCAAACGACGTTGTTCCGGCACGCCCCATCCCAACCGTTGATCTCACCTGATCAATGGTCCAGATCCTCCAACCCTTACCTGCACCCATTATCCGACCCCGACCCGTTATCAAACCGGACCGCCCCATCATTTCTTTTAAATCTGAGCCGTTGGATCCCATCATCCAACGACCCAGATTAAAAGGTTAATTTTTAATGTAACAAAGACCCCCAAACCCCTCTACCCGTCTCATTCTCAAACACCCTCCCTAATCGTCTCTGAGAGATGAACCAAACAATCCCTAAACCCTAAACGCCGCCCCCGTTCCGCTCGCCTGAAAACCCGGCGGCGCCGGCTCCGATGCCCGTCAAACTAACACCACAGAACCTCCATCACACCTTGAACCCAAATCCACAAGCCCCTTGGCTCGAATCTAGCTACATCTTCTCGAATCTTCAATCGAAGATTCGAGCCAAAACTCAACCTACGCCAAACCACCCCAAATTGATACCTAACACTCCCCTGACCTCCCTCGTAACCAAACCAACACTGGTTTGGTTCGAATCAAACCCGAGCCCAATATACAATTTGAAGAACCCTAGAAAACTCGAGCCTGAATTCTTGTCCAATTTGAAGATTTTTGTCGTTTAATGGACCTTAGTCGAAGTGTTCTCAGTTGAGAACACTCGATTAAGGTCCGTTTGGCCTCAAAAGTTTCAAGTCCGAGTTGGTCCAAGTCCGTTTTGATTTCTTACTTTTCCTTTTGAGGTATTTCTCCTTTCTTTCTTCTATCTTTATTTATCTAATATTTGTTTGTTAGTTCAGTTTTTTTATCTTTTTCGATTTTTGTTAAATTTTCTGTTCTTCTCTCCTTAAGACCTTTTATTTAGTCGATTTGTTTACTTCTGTTTGTTTGTTTAAATGTGTTTGCTATAGGATACGTATTCGCTTCGATTAATATCGTCGAATAATTAGTTTCGTATTTCCCCTATTTTGCCCGAAAACTGTGAATCATTGGTTTGTATGTCGATTATTTGTTATCGATTATATGTGTTGTAATTCATTAAATGAATGTCGTCGATTAGTTGTATAGGTTTGTTTATTAGAACAAGGTGACAGTAATTTTATCAATACTGCCTAAGTTGGTCCGAATCATTGCTTGAATTGAATCCTAATGTGCTTATTGATGAGTCTAATGGATAATTGGATAGTCTCGAGTTTAAGATTACATCTTAGTTTGAGTCTACATTCAGAACATAGGTTGGTTATAGTTGCATTCCTAAATGAAGTTTTCAAAGGTAATTTGAAATCTGAGAAATTGAAAGTGGTCTGGTGAGTGGCCTGACAGGTGATATTAGTGGAACATTTAAGTTAATACATAGTTTAATATACCTTAGGGTCAGAAAGAAAAGGAGATCACATGGGCACCATTGTTACAAAGTCTGAGGGAATTAAAACAGAAAAAATGCTGCCCATACTTAATTAAAATAGGAAAACAGGCTGCCCATACCCCTGTGATTTAAATAAAAGGAAAAATAGGTCAGTGGTGCTACTGACTAGTGTTTTAATATCCTGAGTGGTTTCTTCAGGGAATAACAGGGAAATGTTTTTTTTTAATAAGGCTGAGTGATAAAACAGGCTGGAAAGAGGGATGTATCTGGGGTATAAAAGAAGATCAGACAATAGTGAAAAGGGACCGTTTTTTTGAGGAGGTAAAAAGAGATTAGAGAGCTTAGAAACTGGAGAGTTTAGGTCAGTCTTAAAAGAACATTCGTTAGAGTTCTTCGTTGGCTTTTGAATCAGTTTCAGAAGTCACACTCGGAAAGAGGCAATCAGTTTTCTTATGCTCTTTTCATTGATCCTAAAATCTAGTCTTGGAGAGAGCATTCTTAGAGTTTGAAATCAGTCTTAGGGTCCCTCTCAATCGTTCTGAGGGAGCATTTGTGAGAGTAAAGAAAGGTTACTATTATATTGAAAAGAAAGAGTTGTTTGTCTACATTCCAGTCCCTGAATTCAAGTTTAAGTCTTGGGTTTATTTTTGGGGTCGTTCTATCAATCCTGCTTGGTTTTACAAACTGTCGGAACTGTGTTTATAGCTGTTTTTGGAACTCCAAATTGCTCCTGGTTTATCTGTTGTTGCTGGTTGTTGTTTGTTTGTTGTCTGTTTGAGCTGCTACTGATCTTTTCCTTCTCCATTTCTGCTGTTGAAATTCCAGGTATACATTCGAAACACCAGCTGATGCAACTGCTGAATCGAGAAATTTTTGAATAAAATGCTGTTCTGGAAATTGTTACCATAGTAAAAATAGATATTAGTTGATTCATGCCTGTTTAGTTTTGCTCTTTAATTTGTATTGGCTTTGTATAATCTGACGGACATTTGAACTGCATCAGAACTAGCTAGTTGAAATTTGGGACTGTATTGAACTTTGGACTATTAAATAACAGACTGTTAAAACTAGTTAGAGGAGTATGTTAAATCTGGAACTAGTGGTTTAATTCGGCTTAGCTATTGCTATTAAGGTAGTATAGTTTGAACTTGTATGAGTTTTCCGCCTGATCTTTCTTTAACTCACTAATAGTTAAGCAAATAAGGTAAATAAAATATTCATCGAGGTCGCTGCGTTTGGATCGTTGTTGGTTGGTTCACAATTAGGATAATTTGTCATATACATTTGTCAATTGTAAAAATATACATTTGCATAATTTGCACCGTTAAAGTTTTGGTTTTTTTTTTATCATGGATCGTAAGACTAAGTTGTTGTTTCTCGTTAGCATGAATACTCTGTAGACATCAGTGCTAGTTTGATTTGGTCATATAGCTCAAAGCCTATTGATTAACGTTGGATAAAAGCGGTGAAATTCAAGATAGATAGTTTTACATCTAATAATGAATCATCTTGAACTAGTCTTCGTGACATAGCGATTAATCTTCTGATTAGTTTATAGCCTTTCGCTAATCATTAGTCCTAGTTTAACGAGTCACGGACGCAGTATCGCTTCGTATATAGTTAATCGGGAATAATTTCAACGGATATTTTCACATGAATTGAAAAAAAATTTTTGATAGTTGTTCTACTCGGCATAGGCTAAAACGAACGGCCCAGTCACATGTTTGACCTGCACCCTCGTTAGGAGCCTGGGTCCGTGTCGATTTTAGGCCCGTTTTGTTTAAATGTTTAAATGTATAGTTTTAACTTAATGAAAGCGGTTTAAAAATGATAAAAGTACGTAATTTATAACATGTATTAAAATCAGATATTTTAGCCATCTATAATAGTTTAAGCGACCATGCTAGAACCACGGGATCCGGGGGTGCCTAACACCTTCCCTCGGGTTAACAGAATTCCTTACTTAGAATTTCTGGTTCGCAGACTTTATTTGGAAAGTCAAAAATTTTCTCGATTTGGGATTTAAATAAATCGGTGACTTGGGATACCATAATTTATTCCAAGTGGCGACTCTGAAATACATAAATAATCCCATTTCGAATATTGTCACTTTAAATGGAAAAGCTCCCCTCGCATTTACCCTCCGGGGTAGGGTGCGCAAAAAGGAGGTGTGACAATAACACGATTTTAATGCAGATAGAGGAAACAGGTAAATACATAATTCTTTCATAGGAAATTTTCCAAGATTTCTTTTCATTATTAACAAAATGATCTCGAGCCAGAGTGAGGCATGTAACAACTTAAATAAGTCCAGACAGCAATACAAGCATGCACAAATCATACCGAGGCGACGGCCTGATCCAACAGAAATAGATGTGCACTTGCCGAGGGTCGACGGCGCGCCTATAGATGCATCTATTAATCTGTCGAGGCGTTCGGCCCGTTCCGAAAATAAACACACACAGACAGACAATCAGTCAAGAAGTCAACATGGAGCAATTATCCAAGAAAGACCAATTCTATTTAATAATTTGAGAAAATAAAACTTAAGTCTTTTTAGAAATTCATTTATTAATTTAATGTGATTTAAGCAAATTCAAACCATCAATGGGTTCACAATTAATTCAAATATAACATGCTTTTGGGTCCTAGACTACCCGAACAATAGCATAATAGTAGCTACGCACGGACTCTCATCACCTCGTGCATACATAGCCCCCACAAATAGGAACACAAAACCAATTTAACTCACCTATGGAGTAAATTCCCTCTCACAAGATTAGAAAGGAGACTCACCTCGCTCCGAAGATCCACAACTGGCATTCTACATTCTTCCGAAGACTTGCACCAACGCACAATGCTCCAAAACTAGCCAACGATCATATAAATCCATTAATATATGCTCAATTATACTTTACAACCCAATTTATAATAATTCCTAACTCCGAATGAAAAGTTGACAAAAATGCCCTCGGGCCCACGTGCCCGGAATCCGAAATTTCGCGAAGATAAAGTTTACCCATGAACTCACGAACTCAAATATATGATTTTCTCTTAATTCCATACTCAAAATCATGGTCAAAATCCAAGAACACTAATTTTCTAGGTCTTCCTCTAACCCTCAATTTTCTACCCATTTACATGCTAAAAATTCATACATAATCAATGTATTTAACTCATAATAGGTGGGGATAACATACCTCATAATTGATGATGAAAACCCTCTCTTGGAGCTCCCCAAAAATCACCCAAGCCATGAAAATATGAGAGAAATGACCAAAATCCGACTTAAAACAACCCTCCTGCCTCCAGACATTTCCGCTTCTGCGGTGCCATTATCGCTTCTACAGAAACCGCTTTTGCGGTTTTGGGCCGCTTTTGCGGTTTTGGCCAAATTTCGCTGGATCGCTTCTGCGGTCTAATTTTCGCTTAAGCGGAACCGCTTCTGCGGTTTCCTGACTGCTTTTGCGGTCCCTGCTCACCTCACTCCCAACCGCTTCTGCAGTTCCCTCCTCGCTTCTGTGGGGGCGCTTCTGCGGTCCCATTTTCGCAGAAGCGAAAACACCAGCAACCAGATCCTTCAGCTTTCTTCAAAATTCCATTTTTGATCCGATAACCATCCGGAATCCATCCGAAGCCCCCGGGACCCCAACCAATCATACCAACCAATCCCATAACATATTACGGACTTGCTCGAGGCCTCAAATCATATCAAACAACGCTAAAACCATAAATTACACTCCGATTCACGCTTTATGAACTTTGAACTTTTCAACTTCTACTTTTGATGTTTAAACCCATCAAATCACATCCGATTGACTTCAAATTTTGCACGCAAGTCACATTTGACATTACGGGCCTACTCCAACTTTCGGAATCGTACTCCGACCCCGATCTCAAAAAGTCAACCTCCGGTCAAACTTTTCAAAAACCTTCAAATTTCTATCTTTAGCCAAATGGCTCCAAAATGACCTACGTACCTCCGAATTCACTTCCGATCGCGCCCCCAACTCCAGAATCACCATACGGAGCTACTCCCAGACTCAGAATCCCAAACGGACATTGATAATACTGAAATGCACTTCAAGCCAAACGTATAAAATTCCTTCTAAAATGCTAACTTCCACAATAGGCACCAAAACGCTCCCGGGTCATCCAAAACCCAATCCCGGCATACGCCCAAGTTCAAAATTATTATACGAACCTGCTGCAGCAACTTCCGTGCACAGATATAGATTCATTCTTCGTACCTGGTCCAGCCTCACAATCCTTCGCGGGTTAACCTTCAGATCCTGATTCCGAGGCCGTTTACTCAAAATTCCAATCCTAGTTCATTCTTTCAACTTTAAACTTCCGAAATAAGAATTCTCTTTCCAAATCAACTCTGGACCTCTCGAAATTCAATTTCCACCATGCGTACAAGTCATAATACCTGAAATGAAGCTGTTCATGGCCTCCGACTACTGAACGGAGCGCTAGTACTCAAAACGACCGGTCGGGTCGTTACATTAAGCATCTAAAATTTAAAACTCTGTAGAAACTCTTTTACTCTAGGACCTGCTCTAACATAACAGATATAGACAATTTCCCGTACAATGGTTTCCCAGCTTCTAGTCTTCTTTTCAAACACTCTATTGTTCCTTTCTATCCATATAGCATATATACATTCTGCATACACCAATTTGAAAATTTGAGCTTGCTGTGATTTCCCTTTAGCACTTCTGATAGCCCAGGCAACATGTTGATTCCATTCTTCTGTTGTTTGCTGCCGTTTTAACAATTTCTGCAGTCTCCTCCATATAGCTTTATCAAAGTCACATTCAACAAACAAATGTTCTTTTGTTTCCAGTTCTTCTTGACATATTGAGCAAGTGGTGTCCACTGTCATGCCCTATATCATTAGTCTATCTGTTGTTGCCAATCTCCCCTGCAAATGTAACCACATTATAAAGCTTGCTTTTGGTCTCGCATCATTTTTGAACATAAGACTCTTCCAGATTACTGGCCTCATTTCAGGAAGTAGTTTATAGTAGATAGTATTTGTCAAACTTTTTGTGGTCATGTTTCTAGGTATCAAATGCAGCTTGTTCTTCAATTCCAATATCTTCCTAGTAATCCAACTTGCTTGTGTTGGAACTATTGTTTCCATCAATGGCTTTCCTTTGATGTAATAAGCATAAATCCATCCAATCCACATCTTGTCTTGTTTATGAGCTACATCTCAGCATGTCTTGATTTGAGCAGCTTGGTTCCATAATTTTATGTTGGTGATACCTATTACTCACATAGACTTAGGCATACATACTCTATCCCATGCTATTAGAGCTTTCCTTGTAATTTTATTACTACATGACCACACATAGCTTCTGCAATAAGCATCTATAGTTTTCAATACCTTTGAAGGAATAGGGAATAGTTTAGCCCAATATGCTTGCATACCAAACATTACTGACTTCACTAATTGGATTTTCCCTGCATAGGATAGTTTCTTTGCTGTCCAAGAAGTGGTTCTAGCTATAATTTTCTCTATCAAAGGTTGTCATTGCAATAGAATAATCTTCTTTGTAGATAAAGGCACTCCCAAGTATTTAAAAGGTAGATTCCTATGGACAAACCCCAAATGCTTCAGTATATTATCCTGCACTTCCTTCCTAACTCCTCCAAAATATACATAGCTTTTCCCAAGATTAGCTTGCAATCCTGAAGTTGCAGAGAAAATCTTGAAACATTCATAGAGTGCAGTAATAGAAGGAATGTTTCCTTTGGAAAACAATATTAGATCATCTGCAAAACTTAGGTGTGTGATACCTAGCTTTGAACATTTTGGATGAAATTGATACCTCTTTTTCTCTTTCAGTCATTAAGCAGTATACTCAAATACTCCATAGCTATTGCAAATAGAAAGGTAGATATTGGATCCCCTTGTCTAAGTCCTCTAACTGCATTGAAGGGCTTACTTTGTTCACCATTGATCACCACAGTATAGTTTACAGTTTGAACACACTCCATTATCCACAACATAAATTAGTCAGGGAAACCAAGCTCAATTAACATCTGTCTCACAAAGGGCCATTCAACAGAATCATATGCTTTTTGTAAATCAATTTTTATCATGCACCTGGGTGATAAATTCTTTCTTGTATAATCTTTTACTAGCTCATGGGCAAGGAATATGTTGACAACTATTTTTCTCCCTAGGATGAATCCATCATGGGCTTCACATATGATGTCTGGAACCACTTCTTGCAATCTGGAGGCAAGTATTTTGGCAATTATTTTATATAACATAGTACAACATGCAATAGATCTATATTGCTTCATAGCGTTTGGCTTGGCAGTTTTTAGAACTAGTGTGATAGCAGTATAGTTGATTGCCCGATAAAGTCTCACAGTTCTGAAGAAGTCCTTAACAACATCAATAACTTCTGTCTTCACAAGAGGCCATACTTTTTTGAAGAAATAAGCATTGTACCCATAAACTCCAGGAGATTTATCAATCCCTATTGAAGATAGCCCATCATATATCTCTTTTTCTGTTACTTCTACACATAATCTAAGCCTTTGTTGCGGAGTAATAACTGGACCTTTTCTTGTAGTTAGTTTGTTAACCGTTGGGAATACATGAGCTGCAGAATCCATCAAGCTTTTGTAGAACTTGATTATCTCTGGATCCACAAGTTTCCTGTTATCAAGAGATGTAAGCTCTGTAATCTTCTTCTTTTGAGTCCTCTCTTTAATCAATGCTGAGAAATACTTGTTATTTGAGTCTCCAAGCTTGATCTAACTAGCTTTAGCTTTATGTTGTAAGGAACTCTCTTCCACCAATAACCATTTCTCCAGCTCCTATAACAGTTTTCTTTCTTCTGCAAGTAGGTCTGTGTTATTACTTAACTGAATTTGTTCCTGAGTTCTCTTTAAGTCTTGTCTTCCCATCTCTATTTTCTGCTTGATGAACTTAAATTCTTCATTATTCAGTTTCCTCAAGACTGGTCTAAGGTTCTTCAGCTTCATCCAAATGTTTTTCATATTGTTTGTGGAAGATGTGTTCTGTCATATTTCTTCTACAATCTTCATGAAATCATTATGCTCAACCCATATATTGAAGAACTTGAAAGAAACTTTGATGTTTAAATTTGCAGGTACCATTGTTAGTAACATAGGTGAATGATCAGAAATGAACGGATCATCATATTGCATTATCATATGTCCCCAAGTCATCATCCATTCATGGTTTCCAAAAGCCCTATCCAATCTGCTATATATTCTATTTGTGTTCAACTGTTTGTTGGACCTTGTATAGTAGTCTCCACTCCACTGAACTTCTGTTAGTAGAAGTTCATGCATGCACTCAGAGTAATCTTTGATTTCTTGATAAGTGATTGGATTGCCAAACAGTCTATCATCTTGATGCAGTACTGCATTGAAGTCTCCAGCAACAAGTCATGGTTTGTTAATGCCCACAACCACTTCTTTCAGATGTTCCCACAATGATCTCCTATGTTTTTATAGTATTGAAGCCATAGACAATGGTAAGAAAGTAATTGATGTCTCCTATCATGCTTGTGACTTCACAATGTAGTATTTGTATTTCAGCTCTCACCATCTTAACTGCATACCATTGTGAATCCCAAACTAGCCAGATTCTTCCATTAACAGCCTGATAGTTGTCATATACCTTCCATGTTGGATCAATTTTGTCATGATCTTCTTAGAGTTATGTTCCTTTACTCTTGTTTCTATGAGCCCAACTAATCTAATTTTTTTTTTTTTTTCAAGTAATTCCTCAGTTCCTTTTGCTTATACCTCTTATTTATTCCCCTAATATTTCATATTCATCAATTCATCATGCAGTTTTGGATCCCCCCATCACGTCTAGAGATAGGTCCTGCTCTTCACTATTCCTCCATGTAGCACCCCAAAACCATTTTTGATAGGAACAGAACATTATGTGGGAAAGTTTTGAAGGCACTCAGGGCTTTCAATAGCCTTCCCTTTAATGTGGGTTTTTATTTCATTAACTAAAAATTTGATTTCAATGCTTACCAAGAAATATGATGGTTATAGTGCAGGATCCATTGTATCTGGGAATTATAATAATTTACTCTAAAATCACCTTTTCCTATAATATAAGGTGATCAATTGAACCACGTTTATTAACTCTGTTTATCTGAAATTGTTATAAATATCTTAGTTTGGGCTTTGAACGAAATGCATTTGAGAAAAAGTCTTAATTGTGTGTATGTCATTCTTGCCCTCCCTCTTTTGTGATAAAAGTTTATGTAAGCTATAATTTGGAGACAAAGGATATAAGACCTTTTATTTCAAAATTAAATATTAAATTGAGGTGTTTATTCTATTTTTTTTCATTTAAAATCCGAAGGGGAGACTTAGGTCAAGGATCGAGCCATAGAGGCAGCCACTAATACTTGTATTAGGGTAGATGGTCTATATCAAATTCTTTGACAATGCGGTCCTTCTTTGGATCCAGCATGAACGCGAAATGCCTCGTGTACCGCATTGCCTTTCATTTAAAATCCTATTTTATCCTTGGAAGTGTTGAATACCCCTTTCAGGGGTTATTTGGTTGGGAAACAAGTTATCCCGTGATTAATTATTCCAGGAATAATTATTCCAAAATTAGTTATCCAACCCTCCCATAGCGATAAAAAATACTACAATCTCGGAATAGCTAATCCCCGAATTAGTATGCTACAATTTTATCTCAACCAAATGGGGAATTAACTTATATCAAATTTAATTCCGAAATTAGTTAGTCCTTATTCCTCGTGCCAAACTGTGATTGATGTGATGGGCAACCACTTTGAGAACAAAGGTCACTATTAACACGACTAACTTTATTCCCAAAATAGTACTCAACAAAGAGCATATGACTCATTAACAATTTGTTCATTTTTGTTTCCTTTTTCTCCGTTTATTTCCTTTTTATTAAATAAAAAATAGACGAAAACTTGAATCAGAAGAAACCTGTCTACATAGAACTCTTTTTAATCATGTAATATGAATTTGGTCATGGTTTATGTCTAATAATTGCATATGATTATCGACATGAATTTATGAGACACATTGATACCACCTAATAACATTGATTTCTCCTTCAAAAATTTTATTTCTTTCTGCTAATATGTATTTAGTGATATGTATGTTAAGTAGGAATTAAAGAATCTAACCATTTTTAGCTGTCTAATTGCCTCTTTTTTTTTTCTTTTTTTTTTTTTTGCATCATTGATCAATATCTGCTCTCATAGTTCTAATTTAAGTATTTCATAACAAAGGACGGGTAGGTTCGACCTAAGTTTTGCTCAAATAATATATATGTGTTAAGAAATAATTAAATATGTTCACATAGTAAATTTTAAATTCAGTTATAAATAATATGGAAGATGTGGTACTAAAATAAAGAATTCATAAAAGTTAAAGTTTTGGTTTGACCTCTCATGACATGCAAATATATCACTTAAAAAGTATGGACCCTTTGATTAGCATATTTTATCATGCATTATTAATTAGTAACCACTAAAGGTTGTGGTGCAGCGGATGGGGTTGTTCCTCCCTTAATCGGAGGTCTCGAGTTCGAGAGTTCGAGCCTTGAGTATGAAAAAATCCTTGGTAGAGAGCGCTACTCCCCGAATGAGGCCCTACCCGGCATAAAACCGGGTATAGTCGGATTCCAATGCGGATACCAAACACCGGGTGGGAAACAAAAAAAAATCAATAATTAGTGAAAATATTATTCAAGAAAGGGTTGACAAAATTAGAGGATGCCTTAGTGTCATATAGGGGTCACTTAGAAAAAAAGGTAAATGAAGAGTAGAATATATGACGATATTTTTGTTGTTGTTGCTTAGATTAATTTCACTTCATAAGTTTATGTAAAAACGATATTTGACTCTTATGAATTATTCTTAGTAATCTTATTTAATATATAGATTAAAACAGTTAGACCAGTAGGCCATTAGAAAAGTACCTGAGGAAAAAGAAAAAGAAAAAGAAAAAAGAGTTAGTTAGATTCTCGTTGTTCATTTTTTTTAGTTTCCCACCCTCAGTTGGTATTCGTTATGGGCTCCTATTAATTCGTATTGTCGTAAGGCTCATTAAAGGAGAATTTTTAAATATTTATAATATTATTAATATATAAATCTCTTGCTAAAAAACTCCTACTAAACGTTAGACCTAAAATAAAAATATTAACATGACTAAAACTCATATGTGAATTTAGGATTTGAATTTTATGGATTCAAGTTCGAAATTCTACCATAATCTTTTTATTTACTGTATTAAATTTACTATTTATACTTATTTAGTAAAATATTTAAAATATATGCACCATTTAAACCAAAATTATTACGTATAGGGTTCGGAAGAGCCCACAAATGCTGCTTAAACTTAATCGTACCTTTTTTTTTTTTTTTAATCCCACCTAATTGATATGACTTTAAAAAAAGAAAGGTATTTACAAGTTTCTTTATTGTACGTTGTTTTTTTAATTTAAATTATAGCTATCGTATATCATCTCGTGTTATTTAATTAGTAGCCAAAATGGAAAAAAAAAATCAGAAAAAAAAGGCTTGATTTGTGGGATTAATAAAATGAAAATTAATGTAGACAACAATACTACGTACAAATCTATTTTTGGCCGCCAAAGATGATGAAGCACACTGTCTTTTAATTTGAATGACCTCATATTTCTTCTTCTTTTTCTTGACTTTTTCTTCTAAATAAAATCATGTCCAAAATCATCTACTTGATATGAATCTGCAGAATAATTACAACTTCCAAGCAATTTCTGCTATTTCCATCACATGGAACAATAAATATCAAGTGTTAGAAAAATGGGATTATTACACAAATAATCGATCGAATTTATCAATTTATCCCTTCCTCCCCCCCCCCCCCCC
>MU674765.1:49616-67587 GCA_026770625.1 Nicotiana glauca
TTTTTTTTGTAACTAAATATTTTATTTATCACCAAAAGCAGCTTTACAAAACAATAGCTAACTAACACAGTTAGCTAAAACTTCCTGATCATCCTCTATAGCTACTAGAGTCTAAAGTTATGGACTATTTCTCTAGTTTTTGTTGTTGCTCTCATAATACAAATACAAGCAATTTCTCTAGCTATTGATTCTCTATTTCTATACATTTTCTCAAATATTCTCGTATTTCTCTTTATCCATATACTATGAATAAATTATGTATATATCATCTTGAATATCTGTGCATTTTGATTCTTCCCTTTAGCTCTTTTAACAATCTCTTGTTGGTGCTGCTGTCAATCTCTTGCAATCATTAGTTTGCCTTCTGTCCGCTGGTTCACTTTATGCCATACTTCTTTAGCAAGGATACATTCCCAAAATAGATGCTCATGAGTTTCTTCTGCATTTCTGCACATGATACATTGTCTATCCATTACCAATCCCCATTTTACTAACCTATCAGTGGTCAGTAATAACCGTAGTGTAAACTTTGCTTTAGGTCGGATTGCATTGTTAAACATCATGCATTTTCACGATACTCTTGTATCCTCCCCTATCAGCTGAACATATATTTGTCTTGTAATGCTCTTTCCTTTCTTGAATCTCCATTGCAGTCTTTCAAAAATTGTCCTGGCTTCCATGATCTTTCTTGTCATCCAGCATGCTTGTTGTGGAATTGTCATTATTTCTATTGCCTGGTCTTTAATGTAGTATGCATGAATCCATTTTATCCATAGCTTGTCTTGCTTCTGAGCAAGATCCAAAAAGCTCTTTGCTATAGCTGCTTTTCCACTTCTGTAGATTTGCCAAGCCCAGGCCTCCAACACTCTTTGGAAGACACACTCTTTCCCGTGATATTAAAGCTTTCTTACTGATGGTGTTGCACCCAGACCATACATAGCTGCGACAGTAAGCATCAATGGTTTTCAGAACTTTGGCAGGTAGTACAAAGAGTTGAGCCCAGTATGCTTGGGCACCAAATAAAAGAGTTTGCACCAGTTGTATTCTTCCTCCATAAGATAACTTCTTTGATATCCATGATGATATCCTTGCCACTATCTTTTTAATAAGTGGTTGCCATTGCACCAGATATAACTTCTTAGTTGATAGTGGAACCACTAAATATTTAAAAGGGAGTTCATCTTCAAGCAATCTCAGTTCCTGCATAATTTTATCTCTCTCTTTTCTGGTTACACCTCCAAAAAAAATTAAACTTTTGCCCATGTTTTCTTTGAGGCCTGAAGCTGCTGAGAACTGATTGAACCCCTGGTGTATAGTGACAATAGATGATAGGTCTCATCTAGCAAATAGTAGTAGATCATCAGCAAAGCATAAATGAGTGATTGCTAGCTTTCAACATCTGGGATGATAAAAAAAAAATTGTCTTCTTTGATAATTCCTTTAGACTCCTACTTAGGTACTCCATTGTTATAGCAAATAGAAATTGAGACATAGGATCTCCTTGTCTAAGACCTTTAGCAGCATTGAAATGTACTGGAGGCTCCCCATTTATTAGAATAGTGTAACTAACTGTTTTCATGCATTCTAGGATCCAATTGATGAACTGATTAGGGAATCCCAACTACACCAAGACTTGTCCCAGATATATCCACTCCACTGAATCATAAGCTTTTTGCAGGTCTATTTTGATCATGCATCTTGGTGACACATGTTTTCTTGTATAAGCCTTCACTAGTTCATGTGCTAAAATAAGTTGTCTTCAATCTTCCATCCTGGTATGAATCCTGCTTATGACTCACTAATTATAGAGACAATGACTGTTTGCATCCTTGCTGCTATAACCTTTAAGATCATTTTATACAAAACTGTGCAACAAGCTATTGGCCTATACTATTTCATTGTTGTGGGCTTGTTATTTTTGGGGAGCAATGTGATAGCTGTACAGTTGATGGCATTATACATATTTCCAGCACTGAAAAACTCTTTTACTGCTTCACACACTTCTTCTTTAATGGTACCCCATGCTTTCCTGAAGAAAGTAGCATTATAACCATCTATCCTAGGAGCTTTATCTTCATTTATGGACTCAAGGCCTTGTTGGATTTCCTCTTCGGTAACTGGAGCTATTAGGGCTAGTTTCTGCTGCTGAGTTAGTGTTTGTCCTCCCTTCATAGTCATCATGTTAATGGCTGGTAATTCTTTTGCAGAGGATCCCATCAAGGATTTATAGAACTTTACACTCTCCTCTTGGATTTCCTGTGGGTCTGTAAGATTCCTTCTTTCTAGTGATGTGATCTCCTTAATGGTCTTTCTATGACTTCTTTGTTTAACCACAAATGAGAAGTACTTTGTGTTTGAATCCCCTAATTGGATCCATTTGGCTCTTGATTTCTGCTTCATGATGTTCTCCTCTATTATGGACCACTTTTCTAGGCTCTGCATTGTAGTCCTTTCCTATTCTACTAAATCATATGACCATACTGATGTTAGTTATTTCTGTATCATCACTAACTCATTTTCTTTGTCTACTCTCTGTGTAATGTTCCTAAATTTCTCATTATTCAATTGCTTGAATAATGGTTTTAGTGCCTTCAATTTCATCCATACATATTTCATCTTATAGTTTGAGAACTTTTGTTGCCATGCTTGTTGTTTCACTATATCCTGAAATTTATCATGGTCTGCCTAAGTGTTGAAGAACCTTAATGGTACTTTGATGGCCCTCTGATTTGCCTGTAGAGCAAGTACCATTGAATTATGATCTAAGATTGGTGGCACATCATATTCCATCACAATATGACCCATTCCATCATCCATTCATGATTACCAAAAGCCCTATCCAACCTGCTACAAATTCTCTCATTACTTTGTTGTTTATTAGTCCAGGTGTCGTAATCCCCTATCCATCTGAATTCATTAAGCAGTAGATCATGAATAAAGTAATTTAACTCCTTGATCTCCCCATCTTGGACTGGATTCCCATATAGTATGTCTTGCGGATATAACATTGCATTAAAATCTCCAACAATTAACCATGGTATATTGATTCCTTGAGCCAGTGTTTTAAGTGCATCCCACATACTTTTTTTTTCCTCACATGTGTTGTACCCATAGATTACAGCTATAACACATGTCTTATTTGATGTTACTGTATTAACTTGATAATGTAGCAATTGAGCTTCTTCTTTTAGCTTATCTACTGTATATAGTCTACTATCCCATAATAGCTAGATTCTTCCATTGATTATACTCCTATAGTTATTCAGTAACCCCCAGTTAGGTGCCACATTAGCTGCCACAATTGTGTGTTCTTTGACTTTGGTTTTTATTATTCCTGCCAGGGTAATATGTTTTATTTTTATATATTTCCTCAGTTCTTTTTGTTTATAGTACTTCTTATTTGCACCCCTTACATTCTAGAAAAGCCAATTCATATATTAATAACTGGTTCCACATCCTTTGTCAAGAGGAGCTGACTTGGATCCCCCATGCCTCTACTTAACACTGCAAACATATTCTTTGTTGGCATTGTACATAATATTGCAAATTTTTAAAGATTGAGTTCCGGTACCCTGTCTATTGCTTTTCCCTTGTCAGGGGTGTTGATAGCATTCCCCTCTTTTTGTTGCTAATCGTGTACTAAATTAGTTGTTTGTATCTCAACAACCTGTATATGTTCACCATCTGTTTTTATGTTTCTAATCGTTGTTCCTTTATCATGTTTTCTCCTTTGTTAGTGCTATCATGCTTCTCTTTTGGTTGTTCTTTTGTCACCCATTTCTGTACTATTTTCTTGTGCCCTCCTTGCTTAGGTGGATGTTCTTCATTCATTCTCTTAATTTTTGGGCATTCATGACCTATAACTTGGCATTTCTCACAAAACATTGGCTTCCAGTAGTATGATACAACCTGTAGAAACACTCTGCCACTAGGATCCTTCACTTCAACATGGTCTGGTAATGGTTTGGTCACATTAACTTCCACAAGCATTCGAGCATATGACACACGCAATTGCTTGGCAGTGCATTCATCTGCATACATTAGTATCCCAATAGCACTTGCTATCCTGCTGAGTGAGTTAATTCCCCAACAGTTCATTGGTAATTTGGGGAGTTTGATCCATATTGGTATCTCAGTAAGGAACTCCTTATCAAAATCAAAGTCAACTGTTTCAAAATGATGGGTAGATTGTTAATAGTATATGGTCCAGTACATAAGATTTCCTGCATATCATCAATGGATAGAAATTTGATGATGAAATATCCTTCCTCATGCATAAAAAGATCTGGATTTGCTATTTTGTTTCATTTGACATCTATATATCTACGCATTGCATTATATCCTGGACAATCTCCAATTACATAAGCAATTAAGGCTCCTTTCCATTTTTCGGTTACCCTATCCACATCCTCGTTTTCCAGTTGAATAACAACATTGCTATCTACAAATTGAGGAGCAATATAATACAGGGTCATACCATTCTCTACTGATCTGTTTTTCGCAAAGAGACTCGCCCATTTCTGTGTTGGTAGTTGTACTGTAGCATGCAGTACTGTTCCATTGGTTTCCTGAGGTTTCACTTCTACGATTGGCTTTGGATCAACTCGTACAGTTCCTTCCACTTCTTTCAGCTTCAATTGAGTTATAATCTGGGCTCAATTAAAGCTTCTTAGCAGTTGTTGTTCCTTTAAATGACGATCCTATCTCTAGATCTTTCTGATTCAACTCACCCATTTGCACTGGTATTACTTGATTTTGTTCACCCTCTGTAGCTTCCAGTTGCATGCGTCCTCCAACTGAGCTTCCAAATGTGATTACTAGTAGTTTCCTAGGTCTACCGCTTCCTCTTCCACGGCCACGACCTCTCCCTCCTGCCATGGCTAATCATGCCGTCATAGGTTTACTAGCTTGCGCTGAGTGCATGAGAAGAGAGAGAATTTTTTATTTTATTTCCCCCTTATCTACCCTTAATATTAATTTGTTCTTGAAGACTACGAATACCTTAATTATGAGTAAGTATTAAATGAAGAGAAAATATATTTTAAGACATAAATAAAGATAAAATAATCAAAAATCTTTCATCTTTAATATTTTCTTAATATACGTGTAAAAGAGAAACATGACAGATAATTTGAGATGAGGGGAATATATTGATTAAGTTATACGTTTATCATACATAAATTATACATATATTATATCCATGAGTTATGTTTTCTAAAAATAAGGTAACGGCTAAACTTATTATAATTATATATCTTCTAAAAGTGCAAATCATTACTATTTTTTGAGTAGATTATTGGCGCAGTGGATCTCATGTGCTTTGGATATTCGCTGCGATTTGCTGTACAAATTAAGGGCAACAGAGTGGATTAGAGCTTTCCTCAAAAAAATTTAAAAACAACTTCACATTGTATTTATGTCTAAATATAACTCTAATTTTCGAATAATATTTTTACTAGAAGAAAATTTTCATTTTTTTCGAAATTCCAGAATTCTTAAGTCCAAACGGCCATTAAATTGTTAGGTGAGAAGGTGCTGCGTGAACATCTAATCTCTTACTATAAGAATAACTTCATAATTTGATTAGGTTTGATCTTTCTTTTCTAAATATATCAAGAAATTAATGCTTCTCTATAAATATAGGAACACGTTAATTTGTACTAGTTTTTTACTTTAGAATCTCAATTAGGTACAAATAAGTAATCCATATTCTAATCATTTTAATTTATATGACGGTGATTGGTTGAGCATAAAATATAGAAAAAAGACATATGAAAACTATAATTTTAAATATAGCATAATATTTTTGTAATAATCAGCTTGCAATTAAAAATAGAATAAGAAGCTTAAATCGAGTTTTATATCACCTTGTTTCTAATGTAAAATATAGAATTAGAGAAAGGGGAAAAAGAGAAAGAGGTGTGCTGTTTCAGCGGGCTATTTCTACATTATGTCCTTTTTCAATTTTAAAATAAAGAAATAATCTTTTTAGATTTTTAATGTGTAAAAAATGGATTGTGTAAAAGTAAAATCTACTATATACGGAAAAAAAATAAGATCATAAAACTAAAAATAATTTTATAAAGCTTCACAAAATCAATTGACTCCTGTTTGCACAGGTGAAATTCATGAAATAAATCAATGGTATAATATTATTATATCATTATTATTAATATTGTAATTGGATTTCTACCTGATTCAAATTTACAGGATTCAGTTAGTGGGACCCACAGGAAAGCGATAAATTCCAGGGGCCTCGTCAGCAAACCCTCTCGTTGTCAGTCACAATCCTGTCCTTAGTATGATTTTTTTTCAATTATTGCAATCTGCCACCAATAGTATTAAGTTAGGAAAATTTTATTTTGTGTCTAATACAATTAATACTAGTTTTATGTTTATCTCATAGTTTTGTAAATTCAGATTTCTGTGAACCCAGAATATAAGATTGGGCTCCATAAATTTATGAGACAAAAAGGAACCCCACACAACTTACAACTTACATAAATTGCGTGAATACACAATAAAACTTCTTGAGTACTTCAACTTTTGGCTTATAAGTTATGAAAATACAAAAAAGAAAAAGGTTGAAAATCAAAAAGGTGAAAAAATATTAACCTTGCCCTAACTAATACAACTAGAACTTCTATAAAAATATGTTAATGGAGGTAATATAGAAATAAAAATTTAAAATTTAAAATTATAGATTAATTCTAATTCTTATTGCCCGTTCGCATTGAGAGAGGCAGAATTCCTATAAAAAAGAAAATACGCGAAAAAATTAAATGAATTCAATATATAATATATGTATATATAAAAATTGACATTATATATACAATGTAATTTTCTTACGCAAGAGGGTTCGGCTGAACCCCTTTCGCCTACCTAGCTCCACCCTTGCCGCTCGATTTCAAAGAGTAAAGTGAATAAATCAAAATGTCATTCTTTAGTTACATTTTTTTTTTAAATGTAACATATTAACAGAAATACAATATTTTAAAACTACAAATGTGTGATTTTCCATATTTTCATATAATTTTAAAATATAATTTGAGTTAAAACAAATACGTGCTTGATAATAGACTATAATTATGCAATTTAGATACTATTTACACTATAATTTGACCACACTTTATTAATGTTTGAATGTTAAAAGATAATAAAATGCTCTAATTAAGAGTTCTATGTTATGCAGGAGCCACTCCAAGCTATGAGGAAGCTAAAGAGTGTTTTGCAGTTAATATGGAGCGTGGAAGGCCAATCGGAGGTTAGCACGGTCTACAAGGAGAAAGACCAACAAGTGGGAAATTCGCGGTCAGATCCGCGATCGCGGATAGAACCGTGGGCGAAATCCGCGGTCCAACCCCCGGCCGCGGACGAGCTGACGGAAGCCAATAAACAGGGTCAATTATGTTATTTCCAAGGCGACTAACCTAAACCTATATGAAGCCTCATTCGCCCAGAAGAGAGGGAGAGCGATTTTTAGAGAGATTTTGAAGGCAAGAACAGAGGAGAAAGATAGAGAATCCCCTTAGAGTCTTTATCTCATTCTTTTTAATTTCATTGTTGATTATGACTTTCTAGAGTGAATCTTTATCTATTAGTATGAGTAGCTAAACCCGCCATCTAGGGTTGATGGAACCAATTGTTGGATGAAGTCTTGACTCTGTTTTGATATAATTGAGCCATTTTTACTCTATGATTGTTAAACTACGTGTTGTCTTGTGATTAATTAAAAGGGCTCTTGATTAATCGTATCTAGTTAACTTGTGCTGCTTGACAAAGAATACTTGGTTAGATTGTTATTGAACAACACCACTTTCGGGTAAGCTAAGAGATTAATTACTTGAATTTAAAAGTAGGGTTAGAGATAACGAATCTTTGGTGGGATAATTCTGAGTTGCATAAATTGTTAACTAGAGTAGTTCAAGAGAATGCTTATAGTAAATTATCATAATTGATCGAGAGATAATTATGACAGCCCAGAACTCATATTCCTTATAGATGTTACGATGAGATTATAGCTAGCGTGTCAGGAATTAATTCGACAATTAGGAAAATTAATAACCCTAGACCATTTTATTATTGAATTCAATGCTATTCTTGATTATTGCTAGTTTTATTGTCATTTCTCCTTAGTTAACTAAATTCTACTCATTATCCATTAAAGATCTTGCATACGGGAATTATTTGAGCTTATCATTAGCAGTGCTAAAAGTTATAGTAAATAGGTTATTCCCTGTTGGGTTCGACTCCGGACTTAGACCGGACAATATCTGTAGCGACCGCTTAGTCCTTTTTATTAGCCATAGTTGGGCGTGATCAGCACTCCAAAACTAGATGGTTGAAATAAGAAAGGACAGCAAGCATAAATTAGTATAATATGAAGTAGATACTAGTATTTGTTAGTATCTGAACTAAATTTTAGCTAGCGTTTGGTCATAGATTCCGAAATTTATTTTCAAAAGTCTGATTTGGGTGAAGTTTAGTTTGAAGACGAAAATGTATTTGGACTTCAGTTTTAAAAACATATTTCTCAAATTTATTTTGAAAAAATATGAAACATGACTTATACCCACAACTTCTAAAAACTATCACAAATACCCAATAGTAATATTATCGATAATATTCTTTATATTATCGCAAACCATAGTCCTGAAAATAAATAAATTTGGTACAAAATTATCTTTTTTATAATGAACTATATGATACACTATCAGACGACCGATAAGACGAAATAACATTATTACAAAATAATAAACTGTGGGATCTTTTATAAAATACAAAAGTTTGGGATAGTTTTTAAAAAATGTGATAGTGATATTTTGGCCCAAAACTAGCTATTGAACTGGTTTTGGGATTGGGATATTGCCAAAATATAGCCAAAATCTATGACCAAATATTTGGTTGCCAAATAAAATTCAAAATTATTTTGACAAAATCTATGATCAAACGGAGCCTTAGTAACTTTTTTATTTTCTTAACAAATCCTCTAAAGATGAAATAAGACCTACTAATTTAATAGGGTAAAAATATAGTACTATTTTACAACAGTACCCTCTAGGGCTGGGCATATATCGGATAAAATTGATAACCCGAATCGTTAATTGTCTATTGAGTTATCGGTATCAAGTTATTGGGTTAACGGTTCGGTAATTGTTAGAATCTTTTTACTATTGGATTATCGGTGCGGGCCTCGGTTTACCAATTTTGTTAATGGGTTAACCGATAACCCAATAAGAATTAATAAAATTATGACTTCACCTTTAAGTATACACAAATGCTAGGGGCTTCAGTTCATTCTCTCCTATTCTTTATCAACCCCACTCTTCAATTATTTCATCTTCATTCTTTATAGACCTTACTAGTTACTCCTAGTGCAAGTCTTTAGTATATTATATGTGAATTATTCTCTTTTTTGCTTAACTCCAGTGAATTGTCTTTTCTTTTTTGCTTAACTCTAAATTGAGTTATCTTATTGGGTAAACCGATAACCGAACCGATAATGATCGATAACCGAATAATCAATACTCGATAACCGATATCTTATCGGTTCGGTTATCGATTTGCAAATTTAATAAACCGATAAATCGATATGCTAAACCGATAATATTCATAACCGAACCGAACCGACCGATGCCCACCCTTAGTACCTTTGAACTAAACCTCAATAATTAAGGCTATAAAGTCAAATCATAACCATTTTAGTTACTCTATAATAAGGGTGTTAAACGGGTGGGCCGGGCCGGAATGGGTTGGGTTGGTTTTTTTTGGACCCGTATGGGTTATGGTCCGGGTCGATTACGGGTTGGGCCTTAACGGATTTAATGAGTTCGGGTTCATCCGGGTAAAAATTGAACCGTAAGGGTTACGAGTTGAGGGGGTCGCGCCGGGCCGGGCCAGATTTAGTGTATTTTTTAATTTTTTTGTATTTTGTATAACTATTGTAAGTTATATTAATACAAAGTATTAACATAAAGAATACAAGGAAGATGAGAAAAATTGCACTTATAAATTGCAAGTGCTACATTTATTTTAAAATTCAAACTTACAAATTGAAATATTTACATTTAACAATAAGTAAATTAACCAAAAAAAAGTAAATTCAAAGGTTTTGCATTGCCTTAGCAAGTTCTTCATAATCAATATGAACTGAGTGACATTCTTCTGGAGTGTTAAATTCGGATGGGTTACCATGTGTTAATATATCTCCAAGTTCCTCGTCTTCTGGGCTATCAACATCTTCACGTCCTTGATTTCTTCGTTCCGATCTAATCCAATCTCTGAAACATACTAAAACTTCCAAAGCATTGCTTCCCAATGAGTGACGGGTGTCTCCAAGTTGTTGTCTTTCTTGGCTAAATGCACTCTCTGATGCAACAGTAGAAATTGGCACATTCAGCACGTCCCGAGCCATAGCGAAAAGAACAGAAAATTACTTTCCATTTTCATGCCACCATCCCAACGGTAAAAAATTTTTGTGCGAGGCTCTTTTTGCTTCTGCAAGTAGAACTGAAGTTCATCAATGTTCTTGCTACTGGTTTAAGTATTAGAAAATATAGAAAAAATATTAAAACTATCAAGGCCTTCTTCATCATCCACAGTAGCAGAAGTGATACAATGCATAGTGGGATTAACATTGCCTACAGTACGAGCAGCATCATCAATTATATTTGCATAATAATTATATAATTATTATAAATAATAATTTAGCTTATTCATAGAAACATATAAATCTGGGGTTTCAGTTGATCCAATCTCCATATAAGTATATAAAGCATTCATTAATTGGTGACAATCAAACATCTTAATAGAAGGATTTAAAACAGCACCAATTAAGTAAATCGGAGGAATTGAAAAGAAATATTTTTTGAATTTTGCTTGTATTTTTTCCACACCATCCTTATATTGTTCTTTCTTCATAAATTCAAAGAGTAGAAAAGAAATTTCAGCTATATGTACTAAAACCATAGTAACAGTAGGGTAATATGCTCAAAAAAATTCAACAATAACTGTATAATATTTATGTAAAAATTTAACAACACCATTAATGACCTCCCAAGTACTAGTTGTTAACATACGGTTTGGATCAGTACAATGCGCATTAGAAACTTCAGTTATTGGGAATCTATATTTGTAGCAACATTTAAAAAATATATATGTATAATTCCATCTAGTAACAATTTCGTCTGGCATGAATCTGGGTTTAAGGTTATACTGGACACGCTTATTCTTAAATTCTTTTATTCTAGATTGTCTATTATTTCCATGAATAACACCAATTGCTCTTCTAACATGAATAATCTCAGTTGAAAATAAATCAAGGTCACTTGTAACAATTAAATTATAAATATGATATGCACACCTAACATGAAAAATTTCATCAAGAGGTGGTTTCAAATGCAGTTTTAATATTGAAATTGCGGCATTATTATTAGAAGCATTATCAAAAGACATACACAAAACTTTTTACTTGAGATTATAAAATTCAACAACTTCACAAATAGTACTACTTATTAATGCAGCAGTATGACTCTGATCTTCATCATATCTAAAAGCGATAATACATTTTTGCATACAAGTGGTATCATCTATCCAATGACATGTAATTGTCAAATAATCATTTCCATTAACAGCATGGCCAATATCAGAAGTTAGAGAAACTCTACAAGGAAGGTGGCTAAACAAATAACGTATTGTTTGATATTGTCCATGAAGTCTAAAGATATCAGCTCTACAAGTACTTCTAGGGATACCTTTAAATAAAGAATTGTAAATCATTTGATTATACATAATAAGATATGATGAAGCAAAAGAAAAAGCTAGACAACCCAAAGCAATCATTTTTGCCAACTCCTCACGATCCTTTATTTTATCATATTTCACTAGACCTCCAGTAGTAGGGTTAAGAGTTGTTTGATTTTTATCACCATTAGCGCCCCGTTCTATGAGATGCTCAGTTCTCATATGTCTACTAAGCGTCCCAATTCCCCCTAAATTTCCTCCAGTCAATTTTGAAGTTCAATTGTTCAAACTTCAAAATCCGAATGATAAAACACGATAAATTAAATTCAAGAAAAAATAGCCATATAAAATTAGAAGATGAATTGAAGACTTGAAGTCTTGAAAATTAGAGAATGAGAGAAATTGAGATTGAGAAATGAGAGTTGAGTGAAGAAATGAAAAAGAGGGAAGGGAGGGGAGGAGAGGGGTATTTATAGTTTTAGAGAAGATTAATTTTGTAAATTGAAAAAAGATTAATTTAAAAAAAAAAGAGGCTATTTATGCAATTCAACCGTTGGCCAACGGATCAATTCCAGGTCTGACCGTTGCCAACTGTCGGTGGGCCCCCACTTAATTCAAAAAATTAAAAAAAAACAATAAAAAGTTATAGCCGTTGTACTGTTCCGGTCCGGGCCGGTTAAACCGGTACGCGATACTGTTCATGTGGACCGGATTTGACCAGTCCGGTTAACCGTTAAAAAAAAACTAAACGGACCAACCCTCTCTACTCCTCCTGCCTAACCCCACCCGGCCCCTTTTTACCGGGCCGGTCCGGTTTCGATTTTTTTCGATCTGGGCCGGTCTAGTTACGGATCAACCCGGCGCGTTAAACACCCTTGCTCTATATTTAGCTATTTAACTACAAAAAACCCTGAAATTATTGAATAATATGCCAAATGCCGCAATTCGCCACGCAGGGGTAAAATAGTCATAAAAATACCAAACCTCGAAGTGACCAACTTGTTCACGTCACTGATCAAGCCAACCTACCTGATTCCTAGCTGTTATTACACGTGTCAGTCTATAATTGCCTAAAATATCTTGCAGATTCCCTTTAACATCCTCAGATCTTGCCACGTGTTGAATCAACCAAAACCGTAGCCATCGGATCATAACAACTATTTTCCTTTTTAAATGACGAATTTTCCCTTGAACTGACTATAAATTTATGCTTAGGGCCTCCATTCAGAAAGATTAGAGAAGTAACAAAGGAAAAAATACCATTGATTCTCTGGTTTTTTCCTGTAAACCCTAGCTAAAAAATACCCTAATTCTCTTTCGGGAATGCAGAGAGATGAGAGGTTATCGGTTTTCTGATCCCCTTTTGACTGCCGGAAAAATCCAAAAACCAGTCGCCGGCGGCAGGAATTGCCACCGGAAACACGTAGAAGACGGGTGAACCAATCACCCGTTTTCCCCCTTTCTGTCAACCATTTCCTTTTTTCTTTACAGAAACAGACACCTTTTTCAATCTTTAGCCTCTTTTTAACAAATTCAACCAAAATCTTTTTCTGTTCCAAAAAATGGCACCTGAGGAAAAATGCATGGCTTTGTACGGAAAATACGAGCTTGGCCGCCTTTTAGGCCATGGAACTTTTGCCAAAGTTTACCATGCACGTAACGTGCAAAATGGCAAAAGTGTGGCTATGAAAGTTGTGGGCAAAGAAAAAGTGATTAAAGTTGGTATGATGGATCAAATCAAACGAGAAATCTCCGTTATGAAAATGGTGAAACACCCCAATATCGTTGAGCTTAACGAAGTCATGGCAAGTAAAACAAAGATTTACTTCGCCATGGAGTTCGTTAAAGGGGGTGAATTGTTTGCAAAAATAGCCAAAGGCAGGTTGAGGGAAGATGTGGCTAGAGGCTATTTTCAGCAATTAATTTCGGCTATTGATTTCTGTCATAGCCGTGGCGTTTATCATAGAGATCTAAAGCCTGAAAATTTGTTGTTAGATGAAGAAGGAAATCTTAAGGTAACAGATTTTGGGCTAAGTGCATTTACTGACCATTTAAGACAAGATGGGCTATTACATACAACATGTGGAACCCCTGCATATGTAGCCCCTGAAGTGATTGGTAAAAAAGGCTATGATGGTGCAAAAGCTGATATTTGGTCATGTGGGGTAATTCTTTACGTACTTTTAGCTGGTTTTTTACCATTTCAAGATGAAAATATTATGGCTATGTATAAAAAAATTTACAGGGGTGATTTCAAATGTCCACCTTGGTTTTCATCAGAGGCTAGAAGATTAATCACCAAGATGTTGGATCCAAATCCAAATTCAAGAATCACTACTTCTAAGATTATGGAATCAACTTGGTTTAAAAAATCAATGCCAAAGATCTTAAAATCCAAAGAGGAGGAAGAATTTTCTATAGGAGATGATATAAATTGTGTCGAAAAGGCTAAAGATCTCGAGACATTAAATGCGTTTCATATCATTTCTTTATCAGAAGGTTTTGATTTATCGCCATTATTTGAAGAGAAGAAGAAGATGGAGAAGGAACAATTGAGATTTGCTACAACAAAGTCAGCAAGTAGTGTTATATCAAAGCTAGAAGAAGTGGCTAAAACTACAAAGTTTAGTATTAAAAAAAGTGATTCTTGTGTTAGGTTACAAGGGCAAGAAAGTGGAAGAAAAGGGAAATTAGGAATTTCTGCTGATATGTTTGCTGTTACATCTTCATTTCTTGTTGTGGAAGTGAAAAAAGCAAGTGGTGATACGTTGGAGTACAATCAATTCTGCAGTAAAGAACTTAGACCTGCACTTAAGGATATTGTTTGGACATCAGCTACTGGAAATTCTACACTTGCTTGAGGATAAATAAATAAAAAAAAGGTGTAGAATATTCAGATTCAAATTTCCCTATATTGGGAATTTTGATTAATTGTTTGTTTCTATTGTTATTTTCATGTTGTTAGAATTATTAGAGGTTGAATCTCAAGAAAGTTTCATGAACTGAACGTGTTGTCTTTTGCATTTACTTTTTGTTTGCCAAATGTGTGTGGTGCTTTAATGGTTTGTGTTTGTTGTGATGTTTGTTTTGTGTGATGTTTGAATATTCAATCAATTTTCTAAAACTGCTGCAACTTGCACAACTCTTTGTTTTAGTGACAACTGTTTTTTTCTTCTTTTTAACTTATAATATAAATTTTATGAACGGTAAAGCGATGTGATCTATAGTTCATGAGTTCGAGCCATAAAATCAGTTACATGAGCAGGATGTTTCATGCACCGAGCTGCTCTTTAACTTGTAGTAGTAAATTTTATGTCGACAAGAGTTCGAGCTATAGAATCAGTTATTGATGCTTGCATCAGGTATGTTGCCTATCATACCCCAAGAGGTATGATCCTTTTTTGGATTATGCATAAGCACAAGATATTTTGTTTATCGAACTGCCTTTAACTAATAAATTTTATGTCAATTGTTAGTCCTAACCATAACACTTCTATGGTAGGCAATGGTCCAGAATATTCGACAGCATATTGTCCCCTTGTGATGATTGTGAAAGGTACAGTGAACTTGTTATAGTTCCTTATTTTTGGTTCAATTATTATTATATTTTGGTGATTTGAGCGATTACCACTCTGATTAGCCCTATCTAGCTACAAACTCGTGGTAATTATGAGAATTTAAGTTTTACGCGGTGAAGGTAAATTTTTTTTTTTACCCAATTAGGTCGCTAAAAGGTAATTACAAGTAATTTTAAGGGCCCTACCGAATTGAAATCATGAAATAGTTCGGTTCTCTAGATCCATATGTCACCTTAGAGAAGCGCGATGTTGAAATTGTTAAACTGGAAAAATGAATTGAAAAGGAGTGGAATAAAAACAGACAAATGAAGACCAAAAGAGACAGACGTATGACTAAATACTACCCGGAACGAAGATTTAGCTAGCGTTTGACCATAGATCCCAAATTTATTTTGAAAAATTTGATTTGGATGAAGTTTGGTTTGAAGATGAAAATGTGTTTGGACATACGATTTCAAAACATATTTTCCAACTTTATTTTGAAAAAATATGTATATAATTCCCAAGTTTTGGAAATTTGGCCCAAATTCAGCTCAATAGTGATTTTGGAATTTGAAATTTTTGATTTGGGAATTGGCCAAAATATGAGCAAAATTTATGGCCAAATATAAATTTTAAAAATAAATTTCAAATTTACTTTATCAAAATTTATGGCCAAACGGGGCCTTAGATTATGTGTCAAGAAGGAGGTAGGATATTCTTGAAATTAGGCTGATGCATCTAAGAAAGTTTGTTGAACTGAATGTGTTGTCTTTTACATCTCTTTTTAGTTGTTTCTCTGTTCAAAATTTGTGTGCTTTGATGATTTTGTTTTTGTTGTGATGCTAAGCTGTTTGTTATAACACTCCTCTGGTGGGAAATATATGGTCCATAGAATTCATTGGCATATTATTCGTCCCCTTGTCCAAAAGGGAAACGTAACTGAAAAAATTATTGTTATGTGACCAGAAGTTACGGGTTCAAACCTTGAAAATAGTATTTTGCGAAAATGTAGGATAAGGCTACGTACGATAAAATTTTGTGGTCCGATTCTTCCCCGGATCTCGTGTATAGCGAGAGTTTAATACATCAGTCTGCCTTTTTTATTGACTTTGAAAGGTGCTATGAACTTGTTAGCTTTTCTTGTTTACTTGGGTGATTTGAACCATCTCCACTTTCTGCCCACCAACGCAATATTGGTATAATTGTGGTGTCTGGACCAGTTTACATATTTTTCAATTAAATTTCTTGATATAATTGTGGTGTCCGGACCAGTTTACATATTTTTTAATTAAGTTTTTTGAATATCTGTTACCTTATACCAGTACAGCTGTACAGATACCGAATATTTTTTTTTTTTATCGTCTCAATGAGTGGTTTATCGTTTTGGTCAATGAAGAAGTGATATCTAGTTTTAGATATTAATAATGGTTGTTCGAGTTAACGTACATCTTGATGATTTCATCACCTATCCCCCATCTTCCACTAACATAAAAAGATTAAAAGTTAAATTACAACTTGGTTATTTAAAGAGATTGAAATTTTGAAGGATAAGTTGATGGGTGCCTAATTTTAATACTCCATCCGTTTCAATTTAAATTACACATTTTGCTTATCGAAAGTCAAACTATATAAAATTTGACCAATATTTTAAAATATATTTTTTAATTATATTTACATGAGAAAAATTGTAACTTATAATATTTCTCGTATAATTTTGAATATTTAAATTTAAAATTTAAAATACTGAATTGAACTAATTTAATTTAGCTTCAAAATTTAATTAAATCTACTCTAAATAAGCGAAATATGTCATCTGAATTAAAACCGATAGAGTACTATCTTTACAACTCAATGAGTGGACTAGTCAAATTAGAAGCGACAATCAAATTGGGTCAATGAAGAAAATAAGAGAGATGTAGATTTAGATCTATTTGAAGATTAAAATTGCATTATCTTTGGACTCAAATTTTATCACATGCATAAACAACTAGCACGTCATTATTCTTGTAGTTTTCTAATTAATTAATATTAGTTCGAGTCAAGTTGCAAATAATTCTCGGGTAGTTACACTAAACATACAAATAGAAAAACATGTCACTTATACTAAACATACAAATAGTAAGTATTTTTTGTATTAAAATTTTATGTTGAGAATCAAACCATATATAAGTATTTTAAAGTTTATTCGGAGCTTAAGTTTTCTTATTTCCAAACCAAACAACTCCCAAACATTAGCTTTCCCTGAAAAGAAGGAGATCTAGCCGTACCTTCTATTACGACTACCTTATTACGACTTCAGTCCAGTCACAAGCCCTGCTTTCGGCATTCATCCCCTTGCGATTAAGATAACGACTTTGGGCATGCCCAACTCCTATAGTATGATTGGCGGTGTGTACAAGGCTCGGGGCAAGGGCGGATCTAGAGTATAACATATGGGTTTCCGGGAACCCAGTAATTTTTGCGTACACCATGTATTTTTGTTAAATTTTTTATTAAATATCTATAAATATCTATTTGTGAACCCAGTTATTATTATATATTAATTTGAGATTGCGACAGGAACCCATAAACTTAAAATCCTGGATCCGCCTCTAGCTCGGGGATGAATTTACCGTTATATGGTTGACCGACGATTACTAGCGTGACCAAAAAAAAAAAAATTAAAAAAA
>MDKF011002408.1:0-22644 GCA_026770625.1 Nicotiana glauca
CATCCATCCAATGGTCACGATTAAATGACCACTTAATGAGGACGACGTCGTTCTTGGTGTAATTGCATCTGGGCCATTGGTACATTTAATCCACCGGTCCTAGATTGTTCAAAGCTTTTAAATATACAAAAAACGTTACATACACATCATTATACATCCCTCGTCCCAAATAGAAACCCTAGCCACCCTATCATCCTCTCTACCATCGTCGGAACCCTACCGGCGGTGGTCCACCCCCTCCGTCAATCAGCCCACCATTACCACCCCTAAGCCTATTTCTTCTCCTCTATCACCCTATCTTAACAGATTCCCCAAAAAACTACTGGAACATCTCGAATAATCCAAAAGGTGTCGCCGAAACCCTACTCCAGTGACCACCACTGTTGAACCAGTGTTTGCCATTAACAGCCCTTGACCCTCTCATCGTCCTCTTCAACCCCCACTAGGTAGATTCCCTCGAATCAATCCCAAACCTATCGAATATCAAAAAATGTGTCGCCGGAACCCTACTCCGGCGAACACCCCTAACCCCAAAAATCATCCTATAAAACCCATGACCCTAATAGTCCGTTTCCTGAGAGTCTTGCTTACAAAAGACTCGAAGAGTCTACTTGAGGACAAAAAATCCAAGAAAATGGTTTCTGAACTTATGTTACTGGAAAATCAGGAAAAGAAAAGAAAAAAGGAAAAGAACAGAAGAAAGAAAGAAAGAAACAAGAAAGCTAATACCCTAACCCTAATTTCTCTACTTGCATGTTTTCTGATCTTTTCTATTTTTTGCCTGTTTCTTTGCCTTCCTGAGTATTTCATAAGGTCTATTACATGCTTAGCCACTTTCTGATTATACTTAGTTGTGAAAATCTTGATTGTGACTGTGTAGTTGCCTGATCTTTTACTTTGGAATCGCATGCTTATAGGTTTTTCTTTTCTGATAAAGTCTTTAGTCAAATCGCATGCTTTGTATTCATAGCCACACTTAGGGTTCTTACTTGATAGGTTCGAAATTAATGATTGAGTGTTCTGTTAATTTGATTCAACCTATTATCAATTTGTTCCCCTGAATCTTGTTAATTGAGTATTTAATCTTAATGTGACTCTATCTGTAAAGTTGTCTAGTGTTGGCTATTTTTGCAATTCAATTTTGACTTTTGACTTTTCTAATTTTTCTGATTGAATAAAAGGGTTAATTAGGTACTTAGTCTTAATTTGGCTATATCTGTAAAGTTGACTAGTGTTGGCTATTTTTGTAATTCAATTTTGACTTTGACCTTTTAAGGTTCTGATTAAATAAAAGGGTTAATTGGGTAAATAAAAGAAAACACATGGGTTAAAGGGGAAAGGATAAAATGATATTTTGTAATTAAACTAAAGGGGTAAGGGTATAAAAGGCAATATTGCCTGGCTCGTGAGTAATTCATTGAACAATAAGGGGTATATTGGGTATACTGAAAGGGTAAATAGGTAGAATCCGAAAGCAAGTGAGGGTAATAAGGACATTTAAAGGGTAATTAGAACAATGTGGATGCCATTAGAACCTTCTAGCAGGGGTTCTAGTGCATTTACGGATAAATTAAGTGTATTAATCTGAAAGTATGTTATAAGAACAGGGGTGGGAAATTTGAATATAAATTTTAAATTTCCCTCCCATTTTGCTCTATAAATAGGCCTCCCTTAGGCCACATTTTTTAAGGAAGAAATTTGATAAGCTTAAAAATACTCAGAATTTTGTGCATTACTACTGTTTCATTGGTTTTGATTGCAATTCGAGTAGAAAGCTCTTAAGTCCTGGTGTTTTCGTTTACTGTTCTGAATCTATTATTGAAGCTATTGGGTTTAAAGTCTGGTTTCAAGCCTGTTGCGGTGTTATTGCTGTGTGTTCGCTGGTTGTTGTTTGGAATCCTGCTATTTGCTGATCTTCTTCTTCATTCACGCCTTAGATCTCATCAAATTTGTTTCAATTCGACCAGGTACACTTCTGATTTCGAGGATGTAACCAGAACTTCATGAAGATATAAAATTATTAATAGTTTCTGCTAGCTTTCAATTCTGTTCATGTTATAGACATATGTAATTTGTTAGGATCTTATGTATATTATGGACTATGGACTGTGTTAATTCTGGACTAGAACTAATAATTCTATAGAGTAGTTAGTTTAGATATTAATATAGGAGTTATACTAAGTATATCAATTAAAAATTGTCACCCAGATCACAGATTTGAAAATTGGTTAAAATCTAGTTGATTTATTGGTAAATTTTCATCTGTTCTAAAACCAAAATCGTAGTACAAAAAATGTTGAAATACTTTTGTTAGTTAAATTCTGAATCAGTAGTTGTTAACGAGGAAAAGCATGAAATAGTTATATTTCAATTTCATTCATACTACAGAATGGTTTAAACTAGTCTATGCATTTTAACTCACATTAAAGTTCAAAAACCTGATGTGAAATAGGAATCAAAAAATACGAATGAAGTTCAGGACTTAATTTGAATATGTCAACTGTAGATCTAGTTTAGCATCTCCAGTTAAACAAAATAATAAGGTAGTTCTGCATTGAATAAGTATATATTTCAACTGATAAACTCAGACTTAGTTAATCTGATAGCTAAACAGTAGTATACAAATGAAATTAGTGTTAATATTTCTAGTTAATTTCTTATATTGAAGTTACAATACTTGTTTACACCTATGATTAGTTCAGTAAATATGTTTGAATTTTCTTTGGATTTATTAACGATTTGGTCCTGGTTATGGAAAGAGGCTCAGATCCAATCACTATGACCTATGTGCCTGAGAGCAACGGATGCAATAATACGAATTGGGCTTTAATTAGCCCAATGCACTTCTGTGCATTCCCCTTGTGTTGGATACAATTTCCAGGTCCAAAACATATAATGGCCTGGATGTGAATGGAATATACAATTAAACTGCATTAATAGTTATGTTTAATATGAAAAAACAGTGATAGAAAACATAGCACACCATAGATTTGACCTTTAAAAAAAATACAATGAGATGAGCCTCGTTATAAGGCAACAAATGCACGGGGCCCTCAAATAATTGTTATAAAATCTTTAGACTCGGAAGGACCGTTTAGCTAATTTCATGGTCTTTCCCAAAGTAATAAGACGTAGATATCTTAGGCACAATTTTATTACACATTCTCAAGTACGGGTGCACATTTATGTGACCCAAATCCTACTCTCAACGAAGTCGAAATGTATCTAAAGCCACAGGCGTACTGGTACGGTGTGGTTAAGGAATGCATTTTTACGACGTTGCAATTTTTTAAAATTGAAAAGCGAAACACTAATGAACATAATTGAAAATATATAATTGAAATCAGATAAAAACAAATACAACAGTTGAGCGACCGTGCTAGAACCACGGAATTCGGGAGTGCCTAACACCTTCTCCCGAATTAACAGAATTCCTTATCCGGATTTCTAGTTCGCAGACTGTAACAAAGTCAAACTTTCCTCGGTTCGGGATTAAACCGGTGACTTGGGACACCATTATATTCTCAAGTGGCGACTCTGAAATTTTTAAATAATTAATCCTGTTCCGACTGTCCTTAAATTGGAAAAAACTCCTCTACGCCCTCGCGGGCATAGTAGTGTTAAAAAAGGAGGTGTGACAAGTTCCACGACACTGCAGAAGGGTCGGTCATGGGCTTCTGTGGTGCGCGTCTAATAACCACTGGCTCACTCAGCCGAGGTAGTTTAATTGTCCCCCGCACCACGTAAGTCCCTTTTGGCACATACATTTGTGTCCCCTTCTTCTCTTCACACTTCCCCGGAGTGCTCACAACTAGTGGTTTCTCTTGACGACCTCGCGGCATATAAAGAACCTCGTGTTTAGGAGGCGTAGTCTTTGCTTTTGCCTCGGTTTTCTCCTCAGGCTTAATGTTGACAGCTTTATTCTTCTTTACCTCTTTTCCCTACTTCGGGGCAACTTTGGGTTTCATTTCGGCATTGGCAATAGCAATTATGGCTTTCAGAGTCGGGTCAAAGTCTCGGTCTTCACAAATTATACTGATTACCGGCCCGTTGTTGTGAGCGAGCAAAGGGTTATTGGTAACATTCGGGACTTCTTCATCCCTCAACACTATTTTCCCTTGTTCGATCAAATCTTCTAAGCCTTTTTCAATGTCCAGCAGTCATTGGTGTGATGGCCTTCTACACCTGAATGGTATGCACACCTGACACCCCGCTGATATGATGGTGATTCTGGGTTTTTCCCGTTTGGAGGTATAGGTTGCAGTAAATTCATCTGGACAGGCTTAGGGAACAAGGTGGAGTAGGGTTCACTGATTGGTGTAAAAGCTTGTCGTCTAGGTAGTTCCCGAGGGCGGAAGTTATTTTGTCGTGGTCAGGGGTTATATTGGTTTTGGTAAGGTGGCTGTTTTCTTTGGAATAGAGGTGGGTTTCGGTTAGCTTGTGGTTGCGGGCGCCCGAAAGGTTCAGCATTCATTACCGCATAAGGTGGAGGAGCATATGTCATATATGTGTGAGGGTAATAGTGCTGAGGTGCTCTTTATGAGAACACCGGTCTAGGAGCCCGGCACCTTCTTCCGCCCGATGCCGCCATCACTATTTCTTCTTTCTTTTTGCCCTTAGCCATTCCCCCAGACCCGCCTTGGATGGCTTGGGAGGTTGCCCTTATGGCTGACTGGCTCAAGATTCTGCCCGTTTTCTAGCCCATTCTCTACCATTTCTCCGATTTTTATTACCTCTGCAAAAGTCTTACCCATAGCGGACATCATGTTTTGAAAATAATCTGCCTCCTAAGCCTGTAAGAAGATAGTGACCATCTCAACCTCACCCATTGGAGGCTTCACCCTTGACGCCTGTTCACGCCATTTGATTGCATATTCGCGGAAACTGTCTGAGGGCTTTATCTTTAGGTTTGCCAAGGAATTCCTGTCTGGCGCAATGTCTATATTGTACTGAAATTGTCGAACAAAATCTCTAGTAGGGTCATCCCAGGTATGCCATCGAGATATGTCCTGATCCATGTACCACTCCGATGCTATGCCCACCAAGATTTCTCCGAAGTAAGCCATTAGTAACTCTTCTTTACCACCAGCCCCATGCAACTGGTTATAATACTTTTTGAGGTGAGCAATGGGATAGCCATGTCCATCATACTTTTCAAACTTCGGCGTTTTGAATCCCATAAGTAGGTGCACGTGAGGGAACATGCACAGATCATTGTAAGAAACACTCTTCTGACCTCTTAAGCCCTGTATATTTTTCAGGCTCTACTCTAAGCTCCTCATTCTTTTTGTAATTTCATCCTGCTCTGGGGCTTTAGGGGTTTCGTCCTGCCCTGGTGTGATCTCATATGGTGGTCGAGAGTAGGTATATTGAGGATAGTAAAGAGGGTCAGCCTAAAAAACTGGATTCAGAAATGTGATGACCGAATGGTCAAAATCATGTTTTGGTAGCGATGGTTGGGTGGTTGCAGAGGATGGTGGAGCAGTAAAGATGTTGGGAGCAATTCCAGATGGGAACACTTGGGGATGATCCTCAGAGACTATTCCAAAGAAATTGGCAGTCATAGTAGGTTGCCCTAGAGGGATATTTGGGCGGCTAATAGGGACCGTAGTAGCACCTCCAGATCTATGGAACAATTTCAAGAATCCAAGGATAGTGCTTGGGGTTCCTTCCCGTTGTTCCAAGCATCCCACATTTCCATCAAGTGCAAGTGCAGGATCTGATTTTCTTCAGATGTATAGGATTCAGAGGTCAGGATCCCATAAATTGGGCTATCTTCAGGTATAGGGACTGCAGGCAAGGTCGTTTCATATGACATCTCTATTTTTCCTTTAGATCTGGTGAAGTATCGATGCGAGGCCAGTTTACCACAAACCAACCACAGTTTTCTCAAAATACTCAGCTGGAATGACAGCAACAACGGTTAGCGTGAAACAAATAACAGAGAGGTAATTACACATTGGAGTGTGATGCACCTATGGATATCTACATATTTGCTTCGGTTGCATGCGTCATCCCAGCTTTTCTTCTTATTCCTTTTCTCGTTTCTTTCTCCATTTCATTTTCTGCTTTTCCTTTTCTTCGGCCATGGTTTTTTTCTCTCAATGCCTTATTTTCTTCTTTTGCGTTTCTTTTCTCTCTTGTTTTTCCTTTTATCTATCTTATTTCTTTTTTCCTAGGATTACGGTCGAATCTTATGTAGATTACCTATGAATCATGGCCCTGCATGAATCATACCAAGCGTAGTTCTTGCAAATAAATGCAAAAGTAAGAGAACAATTTTTGGGAATTTTCAATTTTCAATTTTTTTTCTTTTCTTGAAAAGGAAATTACAAAAATAGACTCAAAAGCAAAATACAGACTCGATTAACTAAGAATACATCAATGCTTCAAATCCTGGGGCCCGTGGAGCATCATTCGGCATCGCCGCGGGCCTGCGTGCGAGACCCCTTTGCAACTGATCTAAATCATTCATGACTTGGCGAAAAAATAGCATCACTGAGGCAAAGGACGTGGTACGACCCACTCGCTCGCCGGCATGACACTTCATGACAACATAATGGGCAATGTTTCTGACCTTTCCCTGATTCGGCCTTTTCTTAGAGGAGTCGACTTATTCGTTGTGTACGAGCCTCTAGCACCAAAGAGTCTTGGAAGTGCAGGTCTTGTAGCAATTTAATTTCCCTTTCCATTTCTCCAATTAACCTATGGCATTGGTTCATCTCGGCATGGATTTATTTATCCCACTGGGCTGTCTTTTCTTCCATAGTATTCATTTTTCTCTTCATTTTGGTGATAGTCCCATCGTAGTTTCTCCTCATTTGTTGCACAAATTAGGCTCTTTCTTCAGTCTTTTTGGCCCACTATGCCCGGAGTCTTACAATGTTTCCTTCAGATTTTTCTAGTTCCTCTTGGTAGTCCGAAATTTGTTTCTTTAATCCTTTGATCACCCCTTCATCAGATAGACTTCTTTCTTGGTTCTGGGCATCTATTTTCATTTGTTTAATTTGGGCTTTGAGTGCTTCATTCTCCTAAGCTAATTTCTTTTTATCACCCTCGTCGGCTGCAGCCTGTACACTTTTGTCGAATTGGAGGTCCCAGACCTGTTGCTCGAACCGTCCTATTCTAGCTCGGTACTCCTTCTCCTTTGCTTGCCAATCCCATTGAACTTGGACTCCATCGGTAAATTGCTTCACGTGCGGTCTTTTAGCAGGTCTCTCTGGGATTTGAAATCTTTTGTTAAACCACGTCAAATACTTGGGATCTACCTCGCCTCTATCTTGGTCCTGTATTATAGTTTTTAGCTCAAGGAACTGGCACTCGTTCCATATCTTTCGGATTCTACCTTCAGGAAATGCAGCCTTCGGGCCTAACTCAATGACTTGCTCACTCAGGTCTTCATCATTATGCACTGTCTGGAATCTTCCAAGTTGACGCAAAACCCGGTAAGGAGCGTAGGGTTGTATGCTTCGAATACCCATCAAAAGAATATAGGGGACCTCTGCTTATGTGTATATAGATTTAGTATCGGGGAGCCAACCATAAGCCCATTCGACTTTATCTGCCGTCAAGGATCTTAAGCATGACGACCAGTCCTCACTACCCTCAGGGAATTCAATACCTATCACCCGAGTCCCAAATTCTACAATACAACTCAACCCGGTTAAATCATAGTTCATATAGCCTGCGTGGTGATAGAGGTGTTCTTGCATCCATAACTGTAAGAGAAAATTGCAACCTTGAAAGAATATCTCTCTTTCGCGACATTTGGTCAGAGCTCGGTACATTTCTGCTACGATCAAAGGAACCACTATACTAGTAGGTTTTTTCATGGCAACATCTAGCATCCCTACTAGGCCGAGGTCTATGTGCCCATCTTTTCTCGGACAAACCACCACTCCCAGAAAGGTCACCATAAAGGCTAATCCCCGTCGAGCCTCCCATTTGTCTTTATTTACGGCATGTGTCAAGCCGGTGTTGGTCTCCTCGAAACCTTTAGGGTTACCATACTGGTGATATAGGAAATGCACTGTACAACACCCTTCTGCCAGATGCGGGTCTTGAATATCTCAGCTAATGTTCAGCAAATCCAAAAACCTATGAAGGTTTACCGGTTGTGGTGCCAGTGGGTATCTACATCGCACGTTCCTGTTAAGACCCGCAATCTCCTCTAAGGTAGGTCTGAGTTCAAAATCTGAAAATCGGAATACGTTACGGGTCGGGTCCCAAAATGGTATTAGTGCCTCAATGATATCTTTCCTCGGTTTAATGTTCAGTAGATCAACTAGACCGCCCAAAATTTTAACCACGGTGTCTCCGCTTCCTTTTCCTAGATCATGCCACAACATGTGAAGTTTCAATTGGATCTCACTCAGGACTGACAAGGTCTCGATTTTACTTGACGTCACCCTGCACATTTATTTAAAAAGGGAATTTTAATGAATTATTTTAAAAACTGGCTATTTTTGCAAAATTCTTTATTTAACAAGGCAAGGATTTGGTTTTGCGAATACGGCCTTTCAGCACTTCTGGGGGAAAAATTTTAAGGCTGTGCCCACAGACCATTTAAAATGACTCAAGGTGGCTATTCTTAAAAAAACAGCCTTCCGGCGCCCTTTTGGGGACATTCGGCTTATTTTAACAAGAATGGCGTTACCTGACTTTATTTATGACAATAATTAAAATTTTGACATTTTTTGGTTATTTTTGCAAAAATGGTGGTTGGACCCGATGAGGGTTGCCTACGTATCTCACATCCGGTGAGAATCAAACAAGCGTAGTTCGGGCAGACATGCCAAAATCTAAACTATTTTGAACAACAATTTTCTTTCTGTTTTTCAAATATTTTTTCCCTTTTTCATTTTTGAAAAATTCGGCAGCATTTCGGTACTATTTTAGCATTGGTTTTTTTACAACAAAAGGTTATCCTCACTGAGTCTTAACACTGCTATTTTTCTCAATTTTCTCTCATTGTATACAAGCCGGTCAACATGCAAAGCCAGACAAATAAATGCGCAAGTAGCACGTAAGATGCATCATAATTGTCAATTCATTTCAGGTCACCTGTCCAAGACGGACCCAACCCCTGTGTTGAGTCCCCTAAGTGAAATGCACATGATGCAAATAAACGTCCTACTAGGGATCCGGCATGAGTTTATTGTTATTCTAGGTTTAAACCCTAGGTTTATTGATCTAGACCTTGCTTATCCGAGCGGACAACTCGAGCTAAGGGGGAGGCAACGTACCGGGGATGCAGAAGCTCCGCCGGCTTTGCAACTTATCCAACCTCGTTCTAAATTAGGAAAGACTCTAAACAGAAGAGAAGCTACATGAAGTGCACCCTTCTCCATGATGTAGAAGACTCAGAGAGAGGAAGGGATTCGCGACAATTTATATACAATTCAACAAATATCAAAGCGGTAAAATATTTAGCACATATAGCATGGAAGCATGTAGAAAAATCAGATAAACCCAAATATAATAATTAAACTAAGCTCGAATTCTTTGAACCCTGAACCAGAATTCTGGGTTCGTGTCCCCAGCAGAGTCGCCAGAGCTGTCACACCTCCTTTTTTACACACCTACCCCGAAGGATAAATGTATAAGGGAGTTTTTCCATTTAAAGTGATATTATTCGAATTTGGGTTATTTATTTCTTTTTAGAGTCACCACTTGGGATAGGATTGGCTTTTGGTGTCCCAAGTTACTGGTTTAATTTAAATCCCAAATCGAGGAAAATTGTCGACTTCCCAATTGGAGTCTGCGAACCGGAAATTCTGTGTAAGGAATTCTATTGACCCGAGGGAAGGTGTTAGGCACCCCCGGATCCCGTGGTTCTAGCACGGTCGCTTAAGTTATTATAAATGGCTAGAAATTATAATTTTTACATGCTCCAACCTATAGTGAAAATTTATAATTATTTAACTGCTTTTAGTTAAAATGTTTTAAGAAAGTGAACGTCGTTTAAAAAAATGTGTTTTTGGATTATGTCACATGAAATGCAGCCAGATCCTCGACACATTCTTATTCAACGTTTTTGGATTTGGATTTGGGTTACATGAAATGCACACCCATATTTAAGAAGGTAAGATTATTAAAAATTCGCCAAAAGTGACTAACGTCTTTTTAACTTTGTGGAAGGCCATGAAATTTGCTAAACGGCAGGCCCCAAGTTCTAAGTATTTTTAATTTAAGCAATTAATGAGGGCCCCACAAGTTGTATATTTTTGTTTGACGAGGCTCATCTCATTTTATTGTTTGAAGGCCAATCTAAAGCAAACTAATATTTTCTATTTATTATTCGTCTCTAAAAGGCCAATTAACTCACATTTATAAATTCAAACTTAGAATTCAAGTCCGAAATCAAACAAAAGGGAGGACCCTTTTAGTTTAAACCTACCACCTAATTCGAAACCCGAATTTATATTAGCGAATTAGTGCCCCGCATTCCTAATGTAATTTTAAGAGTTTGGCTTATAATAAATTTGGGCTTACAATTGGCCCAATTCCTATAATATTTTAACAATCCACATGAGATTTGGGCTCATTATTGAAGGACCTAAGCCCAGGTGGCATCTTTTGCACCAATTTTATCTATGAAGCTATACACTGATTATTTGGGCCTTGTCGTTGAGCTCAGTAACAAATTTAAACTACTGCAGAGTTCAATGGTTAATTAAGGGTCATATATGGGATTTAAAAAATAACGTTGCTACAGACATTTCAAATTGTTTGTTGAATCCTCTGTTTTTCTAGCTAATTAACGTTCAAAGTGAGTCTATAACTCAAATTTTAAAGACATATTTTAAGCTGAACATCTAAGCATACAAAGAGACGTGATTCTCTATTTTTTTTGTAAATCAAACTGTGCTGAAACTCGTATTTCAATCTAACATCTAAGCTAACATATTTATCTATAAGGATATATGTTCCATCTCATTAGAACTGAAACTTGAACAATCAGTCTTAATCTAACTAAATCAACTATCGTTGAACACTATATTAAGTCATGCTAGAATCCAAGCAATCCCTTAGAAGTTCAAAAAAAAATCCAAATAAACATCAAAAGCCAACCTATGAGCTAACATAATCTACAATTAAGCTTAGCTTTATAGTTCAATTATACAGTCTATCCAAAATAGTCCAAAAAATCTAGAAGTATCCCTAATTATACAATCCAGTACAGTCCAACTTTTGTTTTAAAAATAAAATGAATATAGCTACAAAATTATGGAACTACTCAAAGTATAATATGATAATGAAACAACACAACTTCAGCAGAGATCAAACATCAAGTTTATTCCAATTTTTTTGCTTGAGAAGCTACATCAGATCAACTTTAAAATGTGTACCTGGAATTTGAGTAAATTGAAAGAAGAAGGAGTTAGCAATAAAAACAGATAATCAGTAGTGAAAACCAGTGCACTTGGATCAACTTTCAACTAAAAAAGGCCACAGCAACTCAGGAATGGATGCAAGAGGACTAGTATCAACGAAAATAACCAAAATCAATTTGATAGGACTCAAACACACTCGAAAATATTCCAGAAATCTCCAGAAAACTCCAGCAATAAAATTCTAGGCTAAATGATGCCAAATCAAATCCAAAATTACCCTAAAACTCTAATAGAACAGAGTTTTTGGATTTTTGCTTTGTTTTGAAGATTTAAGTGATCTAATCTAATAGTAAAGAACGTCAGATTTTTTAAAGCTAACAATTGTGGATTTGATTTTTGAATTTTTGAATTTTTGGGTATTCAAAGCTTTGGGGAATTTTAGGGCTGCAAATTTTTGGGGAATTTTCAGATGTTCAAAACTTGTTAAAGAAGGCATTGGAGGTGCCTTTTATAGGCAAGGAATGGGGCAGAATATTCTGGAAGCTTTTCACTATTTTTTCCCCTTTTTACTTCATAATTTGACTATTAGACCCTAAATTCATGCCTTGTTACCCAAGTTAGTGTCCTGAGTTAGCTAAAATTTACACTAAAGTCCTATTCTAGAAGGCCCTAGGGTGTTCTTCTACCCAATACAATACTTATGCTACCCTTTCTTTCATTTTGAAATTACTATTCTTAAAAAAACTAATATTTTTTATGCCCAAACTACCCCTTGAAATTATTGACCAACTCAAACCCCTTTTGTCCTAGTTAAAACTCCACTAAATTTAATTAAAGTCTAATCTATTCAGCTATATCCAATCATCTAAATTAATAGGGTCTAACTAATTGTCCCCAAAGAAATACAAATCGAACGAAAATTAATAATTACAATCAAACACTAACTAAAGCTAATCTGAAATTAACCTAATACTAAAACCTGATTAGTCAAAACAAACTAAGCAATACTGAATTAACCAGGCTAATCAACAGAAACAAAAATCCATGAACGAGAGCTAACACTGGATCAACAACTTAAAATTTCGACCAAGCAATAAAATAAAATAAAAATAGAATCATCAACAAAGAAAAATAAGAACAGAATCATCGACCAAACATGAAAGAAGAAGATATAATCAAAAGAGAAGAAAACTTACTAATTTCAGCTTTGAAAATGACCCGAAATGGTTTGGCCTGGAGTTGCTTTAACAATACTAGTGTTTAACCATGTATTTTCCATGAGAAAATACATGACTAAACCTTGTAATGGTCAAGCCATCCACAGAAAATTTGACTCGCGAAATTAGGTTTTCTGGCCGGACTTATAATTTGAAATCCGGGGATTTGGGTGGTGATTTGAAAGCAACAGACCATGGGTTTGTGAAGAGGGAGACGAGGAGGTTATGTGGTGAAAATTTTATGTGAAAAAAGGTGGTGCCGCCACTAGGATTCGAGGGCGGAGGCTAGGGTTCATCATCTTTGAAATAAGATTCGAAGCCATTGAGGTTAATTCGAAGGGAAAGAAGGGTGGATTTTAGATGACGAGACAGATGCGGTGTTAGAGTGTAACTTTGGTGGTCGTTGGTGTAACTGATGTCGTGGCTGGAAAATTTTAAAATTAATATTCGACTGGATTGGCTATGATTCGAAGAAAAAAATTGTGGGGGTTGGAAAGGGGAGTTCATGGGGAATCTGTGGTGTTAATTTGGGGTTCATCGGAGCATCGCCACCGGCAGAGGCGATCTCCGGCCGGCGGCGCACGGCGGAAGGCACTGGTGACATTAGGGTTGAGGTTTGAGGGGCGTTCTGAGATGGGAAAGGGGGTAGGGGTTAGGGATTAGGACAGTAATATATCAACTAGACCCCAGTTTTTAGCCGTTGATTTGATCAACCTCGACGACCAGGATCGTTTGACGTCAAAACGACATCGTTTTGCTTAACATGGGGCAGGTCGGACTTGGGTGATTTTTGGGCTGGACCAGAGTGATTTTGGCATGGGTAATTGATTTGGGCCGGCGGAATATATCAAAATTGGCCAAAATTAGGTCTCTAATAAAGACCACTCTTTTTAATTTGTTTTTTTTTTCTCTTTTTATCTTTGTTTTTGCATTTTTTTTTTGTATTATTTTTCTGATTTTATAAAGATGCAAAAATTAAAATAAAGTCCTAATATATTTCAAAGCTAAACTAATTAACTCCTAAAATTATTTAAATACTATTTCGTGACAAATTCACAATTAAAGTGAACTATTTTTGTTATTTACTTCATATTTTGTTCTAAAACAAATTAACCCCTAATTAATACTAAAATGTAAAATTAATTCCTAAATGCAAATGTATTATCTATTTTTTGTATTTTTCATATGATATAAAAATGCATAGATAAAATGCAACAATTACCAGAAAATAGCACAAAAAATTCATAAAATTATAAAAAATTGTTTTGTTTGGAATTTTGGCAAAAATTAGCTTAGGGCAAAAATCACGTGCTCACACTATTGATTTAGATGGCTCAGATGAGATTTTCGATAATTCACTTAGCTTCGGGGGATGATTTGTGACTTAGGAGCTGATCGGAATTGATTTTGGAGGTCCGGTGTAGAATTAGCTTGAATTTGTAAAGTTAGTACTTTTGCGAATTCTGGTTGATAGGTGAGATTTTGATCCGAGGGTCAGAATGGAATTCCAAGAGTTGCAGTAGCTTCGTTAGGTGATTTTGGATGTGTGTGCAAAATTTGAGGTTATTCGAAGGTGATTTGGTTGGGTTTTTAATCGAATGCGTGTTTCGAAAGTTTTTGAAGAACTTAGGCTTGGATTTAATGTAATTTGATGGTTTTAGGGTTAATCGTGGTATTTTTATGATTGTAACAAGTTTGAGTAATTTTTTAAGATGTGTTGGCACTTTTGGTTGAGGTCCCGGGGGCCTCGGGGCGATTTCGGATGGCTAACGGGATAGAATTAGAAGTTTGGAGACTGCTGAAGATCTGATATCTGGTGTTTCCACTTCTACGGAAAATGGACCGTAGAAGCGGTTCCGCAGAAGCATATAGGGAGTCGTAGAAGTGAATTTGGGCCTTTTTTGAGATTTCCGCAGAAGCGGACGATTACCCACATAAGCAGCTTCCGTAGAAGCGGTTAGTGACCGCAAAAGCGGTCCATGTCATAGTAGTATAGTTCTGTAGAAGCGGAACAATTTCTGCACAAGCGAGTGTGCAGAAGCGGTATGGTTATCGCAGAAGCGAAAATGCCTGTTCAGACGTATTAAAATTCTATCTTCGTGAATTTTTGAAAGAACCTAATATTTTCACTTCGGACTTGGAGGTTTTTGTGCGATTTTGGAGAGGGAATCAAGGGACTTCATTGAGGTAAGGAATTCTAAGCCTAAAACATAAATCTAATGTGTTATTATATGAATTAAGGGTGAAAAATCAAGGAATTAAAGGTCAAAAATGGAGGTTAGGTCTTGAACTTAAGATAATGAAAATTTGAGGTTTGAGGGAGCATTTGAGCTCGTATTTTTGTAAATTTGACATGCCCAGACTCGTGGAGAGATAAGGAATCCTGTGATGTGAATTTTCTTATTTTTTGAGAAGTGGGCCAGGGCTCGGGTTTTGCTAATTTCGAGATTTTTGCTATTTTTCGATTGTTTTTGATTGGGTATTGTACTATTGGCATAATGTGATATATTCGCTCTTATTTTGGATAGACTCAATGTGCATGGAGGCCGGTTTGAGGGGCAAAGGCGTCGTGAGCTAGAGATTTCACCTGTTCGAGGTGAGTAATGATTGTAAATGATATCCTGAGGGTTTGAAACCCTGGATTCGCGGTACCAGGTTTCTTCCTTTTATTCTAAATTATATTCTGTATATTACTGGCCTTATAGTTGTATTGAGACTCCTCTAGATTCTTGTGACTTGTGACACCCTGGTTTGGGTTGTGTTTGGTTGTACTTACGCTAAGTAATATTGTTGAATCATCTTTAAAAATTATTTATTCATGTTTATCTATTTCTGAAAAAGGAAAATAGGGTTGGTTGGCTAGCCTTGTCTTCACGAGAGGCGCCATCATGATCGTAGTGGTGTTTGGGTCGTGACAAGTTGGTATTAGAGCTTAGGTTACTAGGTCTCATGATTCATGAGCAGATTTACTAGAGTCTCGCGGATCGGTACAGAGACGTTTGTATTTATCCTTGAGAGGCTGCAGAACCTTTAGAAAAACTTCATATTCTTGAATTCTTATTGTGCGTCCTTAATTTAGCTTGAAAAGAAACTCTTGAAATTCCTTCAATGCGTTTGTATGCGCACATTAGCGCTCGGTATCAGATGTGCCTTGATGGCTTGTGATTCACCGATCAAGGGGCGAGTTGTAATCTCCGTGAGTTTGTGTTGGGCAAGTCGGGAGGACTTGAGGCCGGATCTTGCCTATGGCTTGAGCACCGAGGTGCTGATTGTGTTAGCAAGTGTTTTGAACTTATATGTTCGGTATTGTCCCTATTAGCCGGAATGGCTATTGGATATCCATGTGATAAGTATGTTAGCACTGCGAGATGTATCTATATGACTTGGTGGTGACGAAGAAGTCTGTTGGATAATAGATGAATTGTTAAGTGTTCGTTTCCTATTGTGATTTGATGTGTAGCCCGAGTATGTGTGCGTGAGAATATTTTTGTGTCCCCTAGTTATAGAGTGAATTGCATTACATATGGCGGTATGAGTTCAGACCCAAGAAGACTAAATGACTGTGTAATATGTATGACTGTGGAAGGGATTTTAAAAAATACTAAATTGAGGAGAAGCAGGTGGGTTATCTCCTGCGGAGTGTTCTTAAGTGGTATGATCCTTAAGTGTATGTTAGAAGATCTCATGTGTAATTGAGGGGTACGCGTTGAAATTTGAAAATTTTGGCCGCTTAAGAGAATGGACTAAACTGATGTGGGGATTAATGTGAGATTTGCCAAGGATTACAGTACTAGATGATCTGTGTTTTCACAAGCTTGTAAATAAATTGAGTTTAATCTCACAATGGTATTGTGGAATCATTAGAGTAAAAATGTTATGGGTTATTAAGTGTGTCCTGATATATGGCTTCGAGCCAAGTTGGGGATGTTGATGTTGATTAGCTGATTGCACGGTTAGGTGCTATGTTGGTTCCAGTTTGGGGCGTACGAGTGAGTTAGCTATGGCTAGAGTAAAGGAAAAGTTGTGACAAATGTTACATTATGCCTCATAGAGTATGAGAATCACGAAATGTCTAGAGTGTTATTGGCAAAGGATGCTCGACGTATAGAGCAGGAAGTTGCGTGGTTGTATTGGGATAAAGATATCATTTTGCGGTATCGGAGTGCCAATGAGGCACGGGTGGTTCTTTCCTTCGGGTCAGGTGATTTGCACTTTGAATAAGAGAGAATGACTTCAGAAAATGGTTCTAATGTGTTCAAGGGTCTACAGGGAACAATCGGGTATCTTAAAGTTGCCAGTGTGGTTAGAAACTGTGCTTTTATTGAAAGAGGTTCAGATTCGTGGTATTTCTATGTTAATTGTGGGATTCTATGCATCAGTATCACAAGAGTAAAGGTAATGGATTTAAATTCATAGGAAGTTCTTCAGAGTTAAGTGATGTGGAATGTGGTGCTTTTGGGAATATTCGAGAGAGAGTATTCAGCGGCTTATGGGTTTCAGACAGTGTGGTTCATGCTTGGTTCTTGCGTGGTAAACCTTGGTTGAAGAATTGTGGCACTACAGTAAGGGAGAAATATCAAGTTGATGATGAATCAGGAGGGAAATTAGATAGATGGAATAGCTTGATAGTGGACCGAATCAGTATGGTAAGGATGTGATTAATTCTTTGTGTGTGTTAAAGGCAATGAGTTCATACAAGTATTGTGCAGCAAAGCTCTTGAGTTCTATCTGTAACGACCTGGCCGGTCGTTTTTGGAATTTACGCCCCGAACCCCCATTTACCTGTTTTTCCTAAGTTCATTTCTGCATTTTGGTTTGCCGGGACGTTCGGTTCTAGGATTCGGAGTGTTTTGGGACACTTAGTCCCTAAATGAGAACTTAAGAGTTGAAAAAATGGTCCGTATTCGGAACAGTGTGAAGACGACCTCGGAATGGAAATCCGATGGTTCCGTTAGCACCGTTAGGTGATTTCGAAGTTAGGAGCATGTTCAGAATGCTATTTGGAGGTCCGTAGCTCTTTTAGGCTTAAAATGCCGAAGTTTGAATTTTTGAAGCTTTCGGTCCGATAGTGAGCTTTTGATCCGAGGTCGGATTTGAATTCTGGAAGTTGCTGTAGCTCCTTCATGTCATTTGGGATGTGTGTGCAAAATTTCAGGTCATTCGGACGAGGTTTGGTTACGTTTTTTATCAAAAGCGTTTTTGGTTAGAATTTAAAGTTCTTAGGCTTGAATCCTTGATTTAATCGGGTTTCCGGCATTATTTTGGGTGATTTAAGGATTGTTACAAGTTCGAATAAGGTATTAGGTGGTATTGGTGTTTTTGGTTGGGGTCCCGGGGGGTCCCGGGATGATTTCGGATGCTCAACGGGTTAATTTTTGGAAGTTAGAAGGAAATTGCAGCAGGCTTCTGTTGTTTTCGCTTCTGCGGCTTGGGAACCGCAGAAACGGTCCTGCAGAAGCGGCCTTCGCGCTGCAGAAGCGATAAAGATCCTCCTCCTCTGAGACCGCAGAAGTGGTCTGTTATCCGCATAAGCGGCGCCGCATTTTCGTCTTTGAAGCCGCATAAGCGATGTCGCAGAAGCGACCTGGGCACCGCAGAAGCGAAAGCTGGGCTTCCCTTCAATTTTCGCAGAAGCGGAATATCTTCCGCATAAGCAGAGCCGCGGAAGCGGCTTGTTAATCGTAGAAGCGATTTTGAGGCTTCCCCTCATAGACCGCAGAAGCGGTCATCTTTCCGCAAAAGCGGGATCGCAGAAACGGTCCCTTGTCCGCATAAACGGAAACGCCTGGGCAGAAATAGGAAATATCGAGGGTCAAATTTCATAAGTGTCAAAATAAATTTTGAGCTCGGGCAAGGGCGACTTTTCGAGGGATTTTCAGAGGCAACGATTGGGTAACGATTCCTTACTCCCTTATGATTAATACTCATTAATCTAACCTCAAATTCAACTTTAATTTCGGATTTTTGAATGAAAATTGGGGTAAAGTTCTTAGACATTATTATGAGGATTTGAGAGGGAATTTGACCTCCGATTTGGGAGATTTTTATATGGTTAGACTCGTGAGAGTACGAGGGTTCTGAAAATGTAAATATTATTCGATTCTGAGACATTGGCTGGAGGGGCATTTTGGTCATTTTGCCTATTTTTGCGCCCTAGTTTTGATTTTATTAGTGGAATCAGTTAATTGCAATGTTATTTATAATATGAAATTGAATTGAATAGAGTTGGGCCATTTGGAGTCAAATACTCGTGGCAAGGGCATCGTTCCCTTGTTGATTTCGCACCGGTTCGAGGTAAGTGGCTTGCCTAACCTTGTGTGGGGGACTTCGTCCCTTAAGATGTGATAATTGGTAATCGAATGCCTTGTACGTGAGGTGACGAGAACGTACTTGGGAAAATTGTTGAAAACCGGATTTTACTTAATTTCTTGATTTGGATTCTCTTTCATATTTGCCTTACTTTACTTGCTTTTACAGTCTGTGCTAGTGTAGAAGAGCATGTTTAATTGATCCAAGCTACCTAAACGATTAAATTTTCTTAACTGTGATTATGTGGAGCATGATAGGCCAGTATTATTTGATGCCTTGTATTGTTGTACTTAAATTTCTGAGTATTTCTCTGATGTTGGTTGAGCATATACATTGGGACTACGGATGGGGTACTCCGGGAGTTCCCCCTTGTTTGTTTACTTTGGAACTACGGGTTCGATTCCCGGGAGATCCCCTGCACTTTTATTTTGGGACTACGGGACGGTATCCCGGGAGATGCCCCCGCATTTTTATTTTGGGACTACGGGACGGTATCTCGGGAGATCCTCATGTACTTTATTTTTGGACTACGAGACGGTATCCCGGGAGATCTCCCTGCACTTTTATTTTGGGACTACGGGACGGCATCCCGAGAGATCCCCCTGCACTTTTATTTTGGGACTACGGGACGGTATCCCGGGAGATCCCCTTGCACACTGTTGTTTTGATTACGGGTTCGATTCCCGGGAGATCCTTGCTACTGATATGATGGACTACGGGTTCAATTCCCGGGGTATCCTTGCTATTGATATTATGGACTACGGGTTCGATTCTCAGGAGATCCTTTGCTACTGATATGATGGACTACGGGTTCAATTCCCGGGAGATTCTTGCTATTGATATTATGGACTACGGGTTTGATTCCCGGGAGATCCTTCGCTACTGATATGATGGACTACGGGTTCAATTACCGGGAGATCCTTGCTATTGATATTATCTACTACGGGTTCAATTCCCGGGAGATCCTTTGCTACTAATATGATGGACTACGGGTTCGATCCCCGGGAGATCCTAGATATTTAAATGAGATGGACTACGGGTTCAATTCCCAGGAGATCCAATGGACAATTGAGGAATACTTGTCGTGATATTTTCCTTACTTAGCTTAATTATCATTGACTTGTAGCTTCTATCCTATTCTATTGTTCTTTCAGATAAATTCCTGATTTACACTGCTCATTATTATTATTATTGTTTATGTCTCAGTAGGGCCCTGACCTTTCCTCGTCACTACCCAACCGAGGTTAGGCTTGGCACTTACTGAGTACCATTGTGGTCATGCTACTCTTCTGCACACTTTTGTTGTGCAGATCCAGGTACTTCTGATCGAGCGCACTATCGGTGATTTCAGAGCTACACTTGGAGACTTGAGGTATGCATCTGCCGCGTCTGCAGATTCGAACAGTCTCCTTCTACTCTCCCTCATAGTTAGTAGTTTCATTTCCTGTGATCGGTTGTATAGACATTTCTGGATGTTAGAGCCATAACTTATATTCTTTTAGCCTGTGTTGCCCGTGAGTTTCCGGGTCTTGGAGGTTGTTATAGTATTTGAGTTGAAGTGTATGTGCCATGCGGCACTCTATACATTTTGCTACGTTATTCAGTATTTGTTTATTGCTTTCGTAAAAGTTGTTAAATTTCCGCAATGTGTTAGGCTTACCTAGTCGCGAAGACTGAGTGCCGTCATGACAGGTTCACGATTGGTGAACTAGGGTCGTCACAAGTTTATGTCAGAGCTCTAGGTTCATACGAGTCACGGGACACAGGCCGATTTATTAGAGTCTCGCTGATCGGTACGGAGACGTCTGTACTTATCTACGAGGGGCTAAGTAACCGTTAAGAAAAATTCCACTTCATTTCATTCCTTATCGTGCGTTTATTCAGGTGGAGCCTATATCATATGTTCTTTTGTATCCACTCGTATGTTGAAAATTACGCACTCGATATCAATTATACGTCGACTGTTTGTGATGCTACAGAAGGATTTCAAGGGAGCCAAGAATTTGCTCAACCATTTTTACCACGTGTCATCCATATCGATAATGCAGAAGTATTGAGAGATCATTCAATGGTGCACGTGAGGGTGCAATAAGTTCTGATATCTGGTTGATAAGAACGATCTTGAGAAGGTTTACTTAATTGCCTAAACGCCGCAATAATGGTAGAGTGATGAAGTGGATACAGACCTAAAGATAGTTGGTGGTAATACAGACTATATGGTTCATATGAGATGTCTATTTTACGAAGAATACAACTAGCAACCGAGATGCTGGAGGAAGTGAGTTTATTTGTCCTAAGAAGGACATGTACCAAACAAATGGCTTGAGTTGTCTTATGATGGTGACGTACAAGCGATAAAGTTAGTATCATGGATTATCAGGATGTATCTCATGGCTTCGTGCCAAGTGAAAGGATTTCACTATCAACGATCAAATTATGGGTCATGTGTCATATCGGATTTGGCCTGCGATGTATCTAAGTGGTATTCAAAAGTTCTTTGAAACTTTATTATGAATAACAGTTGAGAGTTCTATGGTATGACGTTTGGACTTTTGATTTTCCTATGTCCATAATAATTCTACATTTCAATATCAGTAGGGAAAACTTTGATAAAGGCTACATGGTGCTTCATAGATGTGTGAGAATCACAGTATGTCTTAAGCTGTCGTTCGTAAATAATGCTCGGTATATGGAGCGGGAAGATGTTTGGTTGTATTAGAATGAGGTCATACCCTGCGATGTCAGAGTGCTAAGGAGGCACAGGTGGTTATGTTCGTTGGATCAGGTGAATTGCAGTTTGAATAAGAGTAAATGACTTGAGAGAATGATTCTAATGTGTTCGAGAGTCGCATAATAGTGTCTTTGAGCTAAGAGGGAGAGTCCCACTGCTTACGATCGGGTTGCATGGTTAATTACCTGCGTGAATTTTGGGTATTAGCGTATTCATGGGTTATTGCAGCTACAGAAAAGGACCATGAGTGGTAATTTGAGTAAATGAATTATTGAATGCATGTTATGGTTAGCCTTATTGGCTCATGTTCAGACAGGAGGGAAGATTCATTATTTATGCATCGTATAGGTGCAGGCTTCGAGGGAAGTGATCCCGCTGGGTGCTTTATCCAGAGGGTATTCATATGTTATAAAATTCAGTAGAGTTAGTTGCATACCGGGCCAAGTCAGAGCCGGGTGGCTCTCAATAGCGGTCCTAGTGAATTCAAGAGGTAAAGTGTGGTGCCTGATGATTCTTAGTCTATAAGCACAGTTAAGAGTCAAGCTTTTGAAGCAACTTATGAAGAAAGGCACAAAATGTTCTATGATGTTTTGACTTGCGGTGTAGCATTTGAGACAGCATGGTCTCGGAATTAAGGTCACTCGGGGTGAGTGCGGTTAGAATAAGTTAGGTGTTAAAGGGAGATATTATTTCTAAGACAATCAAGAATAAACTGGAAGGAAGTTGATTGATTATCCATAGTTGAGTTGGCATATTGGTGTCAGTGATCGGTTCGTTCAGCGTGATCGAGATATGCATGTGATTTGTGGCGGTGCGTGTGAGGCTTGTCGGCCCCAGTGATTGATGTTATTCTGAAGCATTCTTCTGTTTGGGCCTGTTATGAGTAGGCGAATCACGGAAAAGGGTTATGGTGGCTTGTACCACTACTTAGAGATTGGCATATTCGACGGTTATGAGATTTCGCCTGCATGTTGCCATAGTTCTCCTGAAGTGAGTTAAATGGAAAGTCTTACGTGATGAAGTATTAACCTATCGTCGATTCCAGAGTTGT